>PVIU01021212.1:0-32108 GCA_004026605.1 Ondatra zibethicus | reverse complement strand
TGGATGCACTCCTTCCTAGGCCGGGAGGGAGGGGGGTGGGCCTTGGACTTCCAACAGGGTAAGGCACCATGCCCTCTTTCAAGGAAGAAGGGGGAGGGAGGAGGGGTGGGGGGGTAGCGGGAGGGGACCGGGAGGAGGGGAAGAAAGGTAAAAATTTTATTTCTTTAATTATGTTTTTGAATGGAAAAAATAAAACAAAACAATGTAAAAAAAAGAAAGAAATAGTTTAAAAATAAAACAAAGTCTTTAAAGAGACAGTAAAAGTAATATAAAAGAATACAGACTGTCATAGATTAAAGGAATTTTTAAAAGCCACATAAAGGTAGGATATACACAGAGGGTCTGGATTATGCATATTATTGTGCTTTCTTTGAATTTTTTGACTGTGGAGACACTTGATTCTGGGGACTGCTAAGTTAAATCAAAATAAAAGTCTCTTTTGGGTCTAAAGATATGTTGCTTTGGAAAAGAGGTTCTGCTTTCGTTTCCACAAAAGGTGAGAACTTATGGATTCCTTTCATGCTAATGTGGTCTCATGGAACAAGACCCACTGAAAGTTCTCCATGAACCCTAAAAATACTGCACTCATTAAACAGCACTAAGCAGTTTGGAGAAAACTATGCCCAAGTTTCCAAAATGATTTTTATAAATGTTTATTTTCATTTAAGAGGAATATGATATAGAAATGAGTACTTTATGTTGGTATGGACTTGGTCTATTGATACAAATTTACTGTTCATTTTGTTACAATGTATACATATTTCTACGATTATTTAAGGTATTATATTTGTGCAGCTCATTTAAAAGTGCAATATTTAATTAAGAAATAGAGGTTAGTAGTCGTTTATAAAAAATCAAAATTTTATCAATGTTAGTTAGGTTTTCTAGATATATTGAGATATATTTTAGTTAGATAGATAATCTTCAACACTTCAAAGACCTACAGAATATGGCATTTAAAATGTTTTAAGAACTTAGACTTTTCTTGACAATGAGACATGTCTGCTTCAGGTGGTACCCATCTACTTCAATAGGTTGACGAGCATTGAAGAAACTCATTATGGAATTTGCCTTCAATATGCAAGTCTATCCATTTGGAAAAGCAACTGCTCTTGCCTGGACTGCTTGATGGTGTGCTGTATGAAATGAGCATGCAGGACCCACCAAAAAGTGACTACAAACTTTCCAAAAGATGGGGGGATGGTCCTTTAGGATTCCTGTTTCATGAAAGAGTCTGCCAGACATTCTGCAGGAAACAGAAGAAAGCAACTGATGAACATTGGCATTTCAAGGCAGAACAGATCTTCAAATTTCCTGCTTCATGGAAGAAAAGTCTGCCATACACCTGTAGGCTGAAGATGTATGCCCTATTGTTACAGAAGAACTTGGGGTGACTGTCTAGGCAGTGAGTTGTCTCTGACAATTCTAGAGTTCTGGAAGTTGCTTACAATGTACTTCCTGTTTATTTAGGTAATATTATATCCTTCTGTGGTCTTTGTTGGAGTTGAAGACAGTTATGGTTATAGTTTTTCTTAATTATGATAAAAGATAAATTAGGTATAAATATTGTAACTGTAATACTTGCTTGATAATTGTTTTGTTACATGTAATTTTACTATGTTAAAGTTAAAAACCTTCCTTTTAATTAGACAGAAAAGGGGAGATGGTGTGGGGTATTCTTCTGTATATGTATTGCTTTTATTGTTTAAGCAATAAATCTACTTTAGCCTATGGCAGGGCAGAATATAGTCAGGCTGGAAGAGATATATATAGAGAGAGTATTCAGAGTCAAATAGACACTATGTAGCTGCCAAAGGAGAAAGACACTAGAATGCCAGAACCTCACCAGTAGGCCAAAACCTCATTCTCCTCCAATATTCCTGACTTCATTAGTGCTGAATAGTTGGCTAGGTCTCCAGTATCAGGAACATTTTCCCTTGTTTTGAATGGGTCTTAAGTATAGAGAACTGTTGGTTATTGCCAAACTATATGATGTATGTTATTACTCCTTCCTTAGAATTATTGTGTTATATTGGCAATTGATGTAGTTCATAGGTGCCATAGAAGAGTAGGACTGTTTGTTTTCTTTATCTGGAAGCTTGAATATTGTTTTCTGGTATTATGAAGCTAGTACTCAGGGAGGATCGTCTACGTTAGTTCCAGCTCAGGGGTCTCTGTGCCCTGTTTCAAAAATGCATGGTGTTTTCAGCAATTGGGATTAATCTTTCACTTCTGGATGGAAATGAAGGAAAATGGCAATAGGCTGTGTTTTAGGACTCTATGGGACAGTACTCTCCAAAACTCAAAAAAGCCTTTTCATATTTGATATTGGGTTTTTGTTATGTGTTCTTTGGCTCTTGGAGAGAGTATTGTCAGCCCAGATGAGAAAAGTTCACTAAAACTGCATATATATATATGCATATGTGTATATGTAAAAATAGTTTTTAAATTAAGTAATTAACAATATGATTTCTCATGACTTTTTAGATATATTTGTGAGGCTTTGCTTCTGACTGCTGTTTTAATGTGTCCACACACATCACACTCATCAGAGAATTCACCTCTCATCCACAATTAATGCCTTGGTTTCAGGGGTGGTAGTTCCTGTCTTGGAACCTTCAGAACAGAAGTGTGGCTCTATTTCTTCTTCCTTCAGAGATGTCGTAGCCTTAACTATACTAAATATTGACTATCAGGAGACTCTCTTAATGCTATGACATAGGAAATGAAAGAGTTTCCATAAAACTCTATCTCTGATGACTAGTTGTTTATAGTGTTGGAAGGTGCCCTGTGTAGACTGCTACAAGAGACAATACATCAATGATATTACCCAGTCTGGACCCTAAATGCTACAGTACTGACCTTAAAGGCAAGCTCTGCCTACTGTTGAAATATTATAATGACTGTTATAGAATGAATCAACTGTTTTCTCATTGGATTAGAGGCCTACTCTATAGGAGGAATCATATATCTGTTACTGTAAACCTCATCAAAATGCCCATGACTTGGGGGTGAATAAGCCCTAAGGGTAAACAAACTGTTGTTTTGCTAAATGGTCATATTGTCAAACTCCTTTCTAAATACTTTGTTTATGTCCATAGATTTATGTTGCTTTTAACTCAAAGAAACTTCTTTCAGCAGTGAGAAGTAGTTAATAAAGAGACTCATGACTGATCAAAGTACTAAGAATAAATGACTATGAGTGCTTATCCATATGTAGGTCATCTATATCGGCCTTCCTCAATCCAAGGTTAGGGAATATTGGAGAATTGAAGGTACATAGAATGCAAGTCCTTGAGAATGAGGACTAGTATGAAATATACATTGTCTTTTATATGTCTTCTTGGTGTAACATATATGTTGAACATATCGATTTTTGGTAGCTGTGGTTGCCTGCTTAGGTGGTTTGAATGAAAATGGCCCAATAGTCCAATAGGGAGTGGTGCTATTGGGAAGTATGGCCTTGTTGGAGCAGGTATTGCATTGTTGGAGGAAGTATGTCACTAAGGGTAGGCTTTGAGGTTTCAGATGTTCAAGCCAGGCCCAGTTTCACTCTGTCATTCTATTGTCTGCTGATCCAGATATAGAACTCTCAGCTCCTTATATAGCACCATTGTAACATGAAGGCCTGATTGGTTTCTGTCCTCCCACCAGGCCCCACAGTCATTAGGTCCCAAATGTTGGGCACCATTCTGTAACACAAGGGCCTGCTTGTTGGGGTATCTGTCCTGTCCAGTTCCCACAGCCGGCAAGGTCCCAAAGAAAATCACACAGAGATTCTATGTTAGGTTACAAACTGATTAGCTCAGGCTTCTTATTAGCTCTTGTAGCTTATATTAACCCATTATCCTTATATCTTATATTAACCTATGTTAGCCACATGGCTCAATACCTTTTTCAGCGGGGCAGGTCACATCCTACTTCTTCGGTGGTCTGGGCAGCAGTCCTGAGAGAGCTTCCTGCTTCCCAAAATTCTCCTATTCTCCTTGCTCCACCTCTACTTCCTGTCTGGTCACCCCACCTATACATCCTGGCTAAAGGCCAATCAGTGTTTATTTAAATCATGATTGACAGAATACAGACAATTTTCCTGCACCACACCATATCTGTCTGAATGCCACCATGCTTCCTACCATGATGATAATGGACTAAACCTCTGAAATCAAAATCAGTCCCAATTAAATGTTTTCTTTATTAAGAGTTGCCACTGTCATGGTGTCCCTTTATAGCAAATAGAAGCCCTAACTAAGACACTGCATGAGATTTTCACAAGATCAAATCAGTTAAAATTCCAGAATGGACAGGTGGATAGCTCTCAATTCCCCATCTCTAGCAAAACAATACAAAACATAACATAACAAAACAAAACAAAACAAAACAAAAATCAACCCTATTGTTGGTTGATGACTGGAGACAGAAGGAGAGTCACTTTCCTATGGGGATATGAGCATTTATAATAGGCTGATCATGCCCCAGTGGGTGGTACACACCTAAATGCAACATTAATTGGACTTGGGGTACCAATAATAATGATAGCAATAATAATAATAATAATGATAAAAGAGGAAATAATAGGTAGGTTGGGGGAATTCCAGAGAGAGTTAAAGAAGGCAGTCTGGAGTAGTTATAAGCAAAATACATTGTACACATCTGTGCAATCATTAAAGAATAAATTTAAAATAAAAATTATGTTTTAAAAATGTTTTTGTTTTGAAGAGACTGTGATAGCTTAGTGGTACAACAGATATCTATCATGTATATAGTTTTGAACTCAACAATGATGCAAAATTGTTAGACACTAAATGATCATAGCTGCTTCAGTAATAGCAGCAATAGCAATGAAACAGGAAATTTTGTTTTAATATATGCTATTTAGAAAGGGCTTTGCTCTTCCCCATTGATGTTTTTACTAGTTTCTCGAAAAACTTTCAGTTAATTATCATGGTGGCTCTTAACTTGATAGAGTTACCTCACCTTGACTTCCATTGAAAAATAAAAATGATTTCAGGCTTTATTATCTCAGATAGCTGGGAATCTCTTGGAACATTCTATTTCTCAAGATGCTTTTGGTTTTATAAATAAATTTAAAAGCTAGAAGTATAAAGCTGGCCTCTGTAGTATCAAAGAGAAAATTATGTGGCATAAAACAAACAGCTATCAAAGTTGTGGCTGGGGTTATGGGATTATGCTCTTGTATACTGTAAACTTTCATCACTGGCATCAGTTTTATAAAATGCTGATTGGCCAGTATCCAGGCAGGAAGTGTAGGTGAGGCAACCAGACTAGGAAAATTCTGGGAAGAGGAATGACAGAGACACAGTCCTCATCCAGAATCTGAGGAATCAAGATGAGAATGCCTTACTGAGAAAGGGTCCCAAGCCACATGGCTAAACAAAGATAAGAGTTATGGGTTTATTTAAATTGTAAGAGATCGTTAATAATAAGCATGAGCTAATAGGTCAAACAGGTTATAATTGCTGTAGCATCTGTGTGTTTCTTTGGGACTGAATGGCTGTGGAACCAGCCAGGACAGAAACTTCTATCTACAAATGGCTCATAAACATTTGGCAAGAATTACCACATAAAGCCTGAGGAAAGCTTTCAAAAAAAAAGGAAAGGATTCTAGGCAGACCCAAATATACCACTGTAGGAGAGCACAGCTGAGCCTTGTTTGGTGACACTCAATATCCCAGGGATCCGAAGAAGTTCAGGAGTGCAGAGATGGCCCATTGGGACAGAGACAATGTAGGACTGCAGAGAAGTAGGTTGTCCATGTACTGGAGGAGCATGCTGGAACCTTCGTCAAAGTTCAAGAGACCTCGAGCCAGAGCTTGGCCAAAGAAATGGGGGCTGTCTCAAAAACCTTGAGGGAGAATAGTCCATGTAAGCTTTCTGGAGGGCCAGTAGTCAGGGTCCTCCCAGGTGGAGGCAAAGAGGAAGTATGAATTAGGGTGTAAAGGGACAGTGAAGAAGGCATCTTTTAGGTCTAGAACTGTAAAGTAGGAGGTGGTAGGAGGGACATTAGACAGGAGATTGTAAGGGTTGTTAACTACTGGGTGAATTGGAATAACTGCCTCATTTATGAGGCAGAGGTCTTGAACTAGGCAGTAAGTGCCAGAGGACTTCTGCACAGGAAGAATTGGACTGATGCAAGGTGAATCAATTGGAATTAAAAGTCCTTGAGACAGGAGATGGGTGATGATAGGCTTAAGGCCTCCCTCAGCAGTGGGTTTCAGAAATAGGAAACTGGGGCCTGGAGAGGAAGGATGAGGGGTCTTTAAGGTGAACTAGCACTGGCTAGTGGTAAGTAGCAATCACAGGAGTAGAAGTGTCCCATACTTGGGGATCTACTGGATAAGGGAGTGTAGGGACAGAATAGTTTGGGGTAGGAATGTGAGAGGCTGTTAAAGTGAGAAGAAAGTGTGACTCAGGAGAGTGTGGGTCTAAAGTGAGTGTGGACCTGAAGTAGCTAAGGATATCTTGACCCATTAAAGGTGCTGTGTAAGCAGGTATCACTAAGAAAGAACAAGAGAAAAATTGTCCTGCAAAAATGCAGGGTAGTAACAAAGTTTTAAGTGGGGAGGAACGGGTACTGTCTACCCCCATAACTGAAGTTGGTGAGGAGAACGTAAGGCCCGAGTGAGGATGTTAGAACAGAATAGGTAGCTCCCGTGTCCAAAATAAAACTAATAGACTTGCCGCTACCTGCAGTTTTACCCTAGGCTTGGATAGGGTTACGGGATATACCAAGTCTGGGCAGTGTCAATCCTCTGCAAGGCTGAGAAGTTAGAAGGCTGACACAGTTTCACTTGCCAACGTTGGTGAGGCTGAACCTCCATGGCGTGGGATAGAGGACAAGCGCACACGGGGCATTGTGATTTCCAGTGTCCAGGTTGCTGTCAAATAAGGCATAACCTCAGGGGAGGCATAGTGCAATATCATGCCATATGACCATTTAGGCCACACTTGAAACAGTTTGCCTGTGAGGTTGACTTAGGCTGGGCTCTATCAGGGTAGAGCCTTGTGGTTGGCTTCCTTTGTCCCCCTTCCTGTGACCTTAGGGCAGCTGCTAAAGCCTGGGCCTGTAGGTTAGCTGCCTGTCATAGCCTTGTCTGTTGGGAAGACTCAGCTGTTTCTTCTGGGGCATTAAAAACTTTAAAGGCCATTTTCACCAATTCTCGTATATGGGTTTGGGGACCCTCCTCAAGCTTTCTTAACTTTTTCCTAATATCTGGTGCTGACTGAGAAATAAAATGGGTAGCCAAGACCGTAGCACCCACTGGGGAGGCTGTATCTAGCCTGGTATATTGGACCATGGTCTCTTGTAACCGATTTTTAAAAATGGCTGGATTTTCATCTGCTAGCCGTGTAATCTCTCGGAGTTTGTCAAAATTAACTATTTTTTCCAAGACCATTTCCATACCCTGAAGGAGACAACAGACCATGATGTTCCGCCTCTGTCAGCCACTTTGGCCGGGTTGGTAGTCCCAGTGTGGTTCTGTGGCCAGTACAGCCACTTCTCCCACAGGGACTGTATTGTCTACCAAATGAGTCTGGTCTGCATATTGCCTAGCTGAATTCTACTTTGCTACTCAGGAGTGAGAGTAGATGCTTGGATGACATAATAGTCATGCCAGGTAAGAACCTAGGTCTGGGAAAAATAAAGAAACTCTTTGATATAAGCAGAAGAATTAGTAGAAAAGGAAACTAGCTGCTTTTGTCTCTGAGAGAGATCTGGACGAGAAAAGGGAACATGAACTTTCATAATGCCATTGACACCTGCCACCTCCTGGAGAGGACAGAGTAGGGTAGAGCTATGGTGGCATCTGGTATGGGAGGAGACTGGGGAGGATTGGGAGGGGCTAGCCCAGTATGCAGAGGGGGTCAAAGGGTGGGGAGATGAGGTAGGAGGGGGAGGGGAAGGGGAAGGTGGGGAAGGTGGAAGTTGACCTTGAATCTCTGGATTGGGAAAGGGCGGGGTAGACAGGGAAGCCAGAGGAATGTGGAGAATGTTGCTCCACAGGAGGGCTTTGGGTAGTGTGGGCTTGAGGGAGTGGGGGAGGGGCCAGTGCTTCTGGCTGCATTGTCCAGCTGGAATTGCCAGGGTCCCAATTCCCAGATGACCAGGGATTTGGAGGCGTTTCAGCCTTAGCAATCAAGACTTGTGCTGTGAGACAGTACTAAGCTACTAAGGGAAGGGTGAGAGCGCAGAACCCAAAAACCATGGACATGTGTAAGCTCTGCCCATTTGTCTTTATGGCAGCAGAAATTTTCAAGGTCCCAGAGGACGGTAAGCTCAATACTTCCTTCTGGTGGCCAATGCGTCCCATTGTCAAGATAGTATTGAGGCCAAATATTAGTGCATAGGGAAATTAGCCATTCAGGACAGATTGTATTGGATAGGCACAATTTATAAAGATTTTGTAAGAGGCATCCCAGGGGCGACAGCGGATCTGGCTTTGAACTGCAAGTGCCCATTTGACAGTCTATGCCCAACCATGTGGCCTATTACGGCATGTCTGCTAAAATAGCTCTTAGGCCTAATGGGGTCATGGAAATTGAATGCTAGGCATCCCTAAAGCAAACAACTTCCACCACAACTAGGCCTGGTCTAGTTGCTGCTGAGATCAAACTCTTGGCACGAGCTCATGGCTTCAACAAGAGTTGGATAATTGACAAAAGTAAGTACGAATGGGTCCCCCCAAAACCTTATAGCATAGACAAGAAAAAGGGACTCACCAAGATGCAGCCACTGTAGCCCAGGAGCCAGTTTTAGCATGGTGTGGAGAGCTCAGATTGTGAACTAGGGGTCTTTCAGCACATGGCCAAGGGCCACACAGAAAGGCTGCCCTACCCAGTGAGACCTCCAAGATGTTAGAAATTTTTCCTAACACGAGCTCTCTGCCAATGCAAAAATCCCAATCAAGCCAAATTACAAGCCAAATTAAAAAATATCCAGGTTAAATGGGATTCCTGTGCTCTTGGGTGGCCCAGAGGGTGAACCGGGAGGCGGCTAATGATACCATCAGTGCGAACAAAAATAGACCATGAGGAAACTTTCCAGGGAAGCAGTTTAAATAGACTGAGGGCATAGTCAAGATTTTGGTGGGGTCAAGACTTGGCGGGCACAGGGACAAGGCCTCCAAAGATGGAGGCCAGAGATCAGGGCTTACATTGACTGCAAAATTTAAATAAAAAATATGCTACTTTGGAGAAGAATTTTTGCTTTTGTTTCCACAGGAAATAAGAGACTGTGGATTCATTCTTGGTTAAGAAAAATAAGGTTTGATCAAGGAAGATCCCCTGAAAGATCTCTGAACAGATGGCCCAGATCACTGAATATTTTAAAACACCTCTGTTGCAGTTTCCCTTGAGTTCTATATCCAGAACAGCTTCAAGGTGACTGGTTGAGGTGATCCAGACTCATACAATACTCCAATCAGGACTTGTCTATAATCCCAAATTTTCTTTGGGTCCCCATATGATTATCAGTGACCCCAGTTATCAAGAAGTAGGCTAGAAAACTATGCTCATGTTCCCAAAAGATGGATTATGAATCTCTGTCTTTGTTTAGTGTGTTCATTACAAGTTGTTATTGATAATGGTCAGCAAAAAAATCTAAACAAAGGGTTCTTGTTTTGAAAAGAAAAAGGGTAAATGCTGTGGGATAATGCTCTTGTAAAGATTTGTCACTCATTAGTTTAATGAAATGCTGATTGGCCAGTAGCAAGTCAGGAAATATAGGTGGGGCAACCAGACTAGCAGGATTCTGGGGAGAGGAAAAGCAGAGACACAGTCCTCATCCTGAAGCAAAGGAAACAAGGTGAGAATGCCTTACTGAGAAGCAGTACTGAGCCTCATGGCTAAACATAGACAAGAATTATGTTAAGCTAAGTTGTAAGTGCTCATTGATAATAGGCCTGAGCTAATGGGCTAAGCAGTTTATAATTAATATAAGCCTCCGTGTGTTTCTTTGGGACCTAATGGTTGTGAAACCAAAAGGGACAGAAACTTTTGTCTACAGGCTAACCTTGCCCTTTTTGCCTTGATAAGACTGTAACTCGTGGTGGAATGTTTTAGTACACCTCTCTTGAATTGTTATTTAAATCCATTATTTGTTCATATGGCTTACTAAAGCTGGCCCTGGAGGTAGCATTTAAACTTTTATTTGCCAAAGAGCTCATTTTCTTTCTTTATTTTTTTGTATGAAGACTTAGAGATGTGGATTCATGGTTTAGGGTATTTTACTCTAGATTGTTTTTGATATTTTAGCTCTGAATCATTAATCCTATGTTTATAAATACAAGCCCCTTTGATGCTCTTAAAATACCTTTGAGTATTTTAATATTTGAACCATGTAACCAGAAGGTTTAGATTTCTAAATAATTATGGTGTTTATAAGCATATAGCAATATCTCACTATCTATGTAAATTTATGTTTCATGATTTTTCAACTGCAGCATTTTAAAGGAACTTCCAGGGTGGCTATAATCTCTTAGCTAATCTCTAAGGTATGTTTATCTGGACTTACCAAACTTGCTTGTGAAACCCAAGAAGAGACACAGTAATTCTGTGATTGACACCCTTTTGCCTGGAGAGATATGTTCATCTGGTAGCTTTCTCTTCCAGCATAGTAGCTATGACATGTGTGACAATGAGTATCTTATAAAAATTATAAAATATAAGCATATCTTTAAACTCCACGCTTGTCTATAATTCTCTGTGTCTAAAACTGTCTAATGCTCTGAATTTGAATAAATCATGCCAGTCGAGCATGTGCATAGCTGTTTTCTCCAGTCTTCAGTGTCACTCTGCACTTCGCAGTTAGGATGGAACCCTGGGAGTGGTAGCTCACTGTGCTGCTCTCCTTACTTGAGGACGTCACTTGTCACTCACTTGAGAGATCAAAGCTTTACAGAGACACGGGAACTTGGACTAGGAAAAACCTTGGGCATGCAGATCTCTGATTGGGGTTCTCAGAGCTTCAGGAGCTGCAATTATGAGATGGGACAAAAAGCGAAGCAATTGGGGAAGCTCCATCTCAGCTTCAGCTTCAAACGAAAATTCTTCTAGTTGTTATAAGCAACAAGGGACTTAATTTTCTACTGTTTGGAAACAGGAGCTCCACTGTTAAAAGAGATCTATACGACAGGTAAATATCTTTTCTTTATTTTGGAGAAGAAAAATGAAAACCTGGAGGAGGAATTTTTTTAAAATTTTTTTTATAATGGTGAAAATTTTCATTTTTAATTGTGTGTGTGTGTCTTCTTGCCTGTATGTCTGTCTGGGTGGTTATTTTCACTTTAGTTGGGTGCCTATGGAAGCCAGACACTTCAAATTCACTGGGAGACAGAGTTACAGGTAGTTGTGAACCCCTTGATGTGGGTGCTGAAAACTGAACTCAGACCCTCTGCAAGAGCAGGATTAGCTCTTGGTCACTGAGTCATCTCTCCAGGCCCAGAAGAAGCAACTCTCATGTAGTGTGCAAAAAATTATTTCTACCCAAATTTGTGTTTGCTCGACTTTATCAGGATCTTTTGGGGCCTCAAGAGAGGGGAAAATATAAATTGAGTTCAGTGGTCCAAGATAGGGCCACAGGAACCAACAATCTTGAGATACCTAGAGGCCAGGAGATAGTTTTCCAACTCACCACTTAAACCTCATTGTCCTTCTTTTCCTTTAATATCTATTGCTGTTGTTATCTTTTTTAGACAAATGTCTTTTTCCTTGCCTAGTTTGGGTGAATTCTCAAATGAGCTAGAGTGATAGTGCGTTGTCAGATCACTGATAATCTCTCTGTGGCAATTGAGGTTCCCTAGAACAGTATCACATTTGGCAGTTTCATTTCTGATTATTGCATTAGGAAAGAATGTGTTTCTGTTTAATAGGAAATTGAATCTAAAGTAACAGAAGAAAAATAACTTGCATAAAATTTTATACAGATAAAATCTAAATTATGTTTAATAAACCTTGAGAGGTGATGGGTCTGGAGAGTTGGCTTAGGAGTTAAGAGCATGTACTACTGTGCTACTCTTGCAGAGGACCAGATTTTAATTCCCAGCACTCATATATAACAACTTATGCCAGCCTGTTCCTATAGCTCTAAGAGAGCTGATAGCTTCTTCTGACATTAATAAGTATATAGTGAGTACCTAAGACACACACACACACACACACACACACACACACACACACACACACAAATACACAATTGAAGGGTGGGCTGGTTAAATGGCTTAGGAGGAGAAGTAACCTGTCTACATGCCTGATAATCTGAGCTCAATCCTTGATACCCACATGGTAAAAAGAGAGAACAAACTATTAAAAGTTGTTCCCTGATTCTGACATGCACATATATGTACATAGTCATGAACACACACATTAATAAATAAATAAGTGTAATAAAAATAAAACAAAATTTAGAAGGCACATCCAGTAGCTTCTGCAAAATGAATCTTCCAACATAATCTAGTCATAGGATTTGTATTACCTTGTTGGGAGAACTGGTCTTTGTGTTCTTGAGAAGAATTTCCAGGATGCACTGTTAGTATTTTTTTTTTTAGTATGTCCATGGACATTGGTGCTTTTGGATCTAAAATTAAGAAAATACAATTATCTAATCTTTCTTAGGTCAATTTATTATGCTTGTTAGAAAAGAATCCCAGAAGATAGCAGAACCAGATTCTGTGCCCAGTTTTATCTGGTGTTGCTGAGTGAAATTTGGAGCCTGTGACTGTACAAATCTATTGTCTGGATTTAACTGTGGAGGTCAATAAAAGTCTTTATACACTATATAAGGGAAAAAACAGCGTAAAGAAACACTCCACCCATATATAGCTTGGTGAACCAATAGTTTTATTGGGGTCTAATTTTAGGTACATAGATGACTGAAAGGAGATGCATAATGAAAAGCTCACCTATAGCATGAGTGATAATTTATGAAAAGGATCCATGGAGTATCTTGGCCAACTTTCAAGAAGCTCCATAGGAAAGAGACTATTCTTTAGCAGCAATCATTCACTGAAAGGGCTTTGGGTGTTGTCATTTTCTGATCCTCCTGAGACTTGTAAGTTTAGTGAGCTTCCTAAACAGTAAAACTGGTGTTAGCTTACTGAATTTTATGACCCTCCCTCTAGGAGGGAGCATGTCAATATAGAGGATATAGCAACATAATATTGCCAAGGCCTGGTGTTTTGTCTTCAATCTGAACTTAATAAGGGATCACTTTGTTGCTGGATCATGGAGTTTTCTGTTCCAGTTGAATTCTTAGGTGGTTATAATTATCTTGTAGCTAGCATGTAAGAGGAAGCTTAGGTACAGTGATGAAAGGCAGAGGTCGCTCCATACGATTCTATCAATATTTACCAGATTTTTTTGTAGGGGTGTGTGAGCCAAGATTTGCTGAAAAATTATATTGGTGGGAGAGATAGGAGTTTCCATTTCTGGGGGAAGCTATCTCCCTCCAATTATAGCTGACTGCAAGGTTATTAGATCTTTTTCTCTTTTCATCTATGTATACAAATGATGCTTAGTGGCTTATCCTGAATGGCACCATTTCCCATACTCCTTTGTGTGCTCTTCAGGGAATGAGCATTCTCAGCTTCATGCCACTTTATTCAGTGTCAGATAGAAATGGAGAGAGAAGTCATATCTACTTCAATGTGTTCCAGAAGCCCAGCAGCCCAGAGAATCTCATTGGGATCACATAAGTTCTCTGCTAGTAGAGGCCATATGGTTTGATAAGTGATGGTTAAGGGTTAAGGGTGGCTGCAGTCAGAAAGAGGAGAATGGAACCTTCTAGGGCTGTGGGATAATGCTCTTGTACACTGTAAAGTTTTGTCATTTGTATTGGTTTAACAAAATGCTGATTGGCCAGTAGCCAGGCAGGAAGTTTAGATGGGCTGACCAGACTAGGATAATTCTGGGAAGAGGAAAGGCAGATACACAGTCCTCATTTAGAAGTAGAGGAAACAAGATGAGAATGCTTTACTGAGAAAAGGTACCAAGTCACATAACTAAACATAGATAAGAATTATGGGTTAATTTAAGTTGTAAGAGTTAGTTAATAATAAGCCTGATCTAATATGCCAAAATAGTTTTTAATTAATATAAGCCTATTTGTGTTTCTTTGGGACTGAATCGTCTTGGTACTGGGCAGGACAGAAACTTCTGTCTAAAATATAGCTACTGTGGGTTTAATCAGGTTGGTTTTGATTGAGGATTCTGTTTCCTTATTGGGCCAATTAGAGTCTTTTTACTCCTAGAAAGACTGAACTTCCCACAGGCAATTCTTTAACTGTCAGCGAGCCTCACATAGCTTACTTGTACATTCTTCAGTTTGATCACCTTCCTTCTAGAATATGCTCTAAAATTAGTGCGGAGTCATAAAGGACACTAAATTTTCAAGCTAGACCACTTTAAAAATCAAAACTTGAGAATTACTGAGAAAAGATTTTAAGTATTCTGGTCTTAGTCCCTATTCTATTACTGTGAAGAAACACCATGACCAAGAGAACTCTTAAGAAAAAATGCATTTAACTGGGTACTTACAATAATAGCTCATGTAGGTTGTAGGCTTGCTGTAAATTGCTCTTGCTGTGTTGAGATATGTACCTTGTATTGCTAGGTTCCCCAGGACTTTTATTATGAAGGGATGTTGTATCTTTTCTGATGCCTCTTCTATATCTAATAAGAAGATTATGTGATTTTGTCTTTTATCCTGTTTATATGATGGGTTACATTCATTGATTTATGTATGTTGAACCATCCCTTTATTTGTGGTATAAAACCAATGAGATCCTAGTAAATAATCTTTTTGATATGTTCTTATATTGCTTGCAAGTATTTTACAGAAAACTCTTAGTCTATAACCTATAACTCCATTTATTGTTGCATGTTTATGTGTTTTAGGTATCAAGATGATGGTGATCGCATAAAGAGAATTGGCTAATAGTCTTTCAATTTCAATTTTTGAATGAATTTGAGAACAATTGATATTAATTATCCTTTAAAGTTCTGGCAGAATTTTTTTGCTAAATCCATCTGGCCTCAGGCTTTTTTAAAAGATGAATATGAGTTGGGACATTTTAATTACATATTCTATTTCATTAGGCATTATTAGTCTTATAGGTGCAGGTTATAAATGTTAAAGGTGTAGTTATAAATTGTTTATTAAATATTGATTTAACTTTGGTAGATCATATGTGTGTGTGTGTTTAAACTATTTCTTTCAAGTTTTCCTCTCTAGTGAAGAACAGATTTTGAAAGTATGCCCTTATGATTCTTTGATTTTTTAAAGGTCTGTTGTAATGTCCATTTATTCATCTATAATTTTAATTTTTCTTTGTCTTTTGCTTAATTTTACTAAGGGTTTGTCAATATCATTGATTTTCTTAAAAAACTATTCATTTCATTGGATTGTGTTTAATCCCTTCTAGTTTATTGATTTCAGTTTTAAGTTTGATTATTTCTTGCCACTTACTCTTTTTGGATATTCTTTTTGTTTTAGATCTTTCAGATGTGCTGCTAAATTACTAACATGAGATCGCTCCAATGTTTTGATGTAGCACTTAGTGCTGTGAACATGTCTCTTAGAACTGCTTTCACTGTCTTCCATAGATTTGGGTATGCTATGTGTTCATTTTCATCCAATTCTAGTATGTTTTTAATTTCTTTCTTAATTTATGTCTTGGCCTATTTTCATTCAGTAGAGTTGTTTAGTGTCCATGAGTTTCTCTACTTTCTGTTGTTGTTACTAGTATCCAACTTGATTCTCTCCTTTATCTCTTGCAATCTGTTGATGAAATTTGGCTCTGTAGTTTCTCTTTGAGTTCTTAACCTTTTTATTTCCATAATTCCCTAAGTTATGGCTTTCTTTTTGCTTATCTTTCTATTTTCAGGTTTTAAACAGTTTTGTTTGTTTCCTTCAACTATTTTTTCTTGGTTTTCCTTAATGGATTTATTTTTTTGTTTGTGTTTTCCTGAATTACTTTAAGGGATTTATTCATTTCATCTTTAAGTACCTTTGTCATCTTTGTACAGTTGCTTTATGTTTTTTCTTGTTTGTTTGATTTTTTTCTCGTGTTTCAACTATGTTGGAATATTCAGGGCCTACCATGGTAGGATAGCTAGACTGTATTGGAGACACATTGTCCTGGTTGTTACTGATTGCAGTCTTATAAGTGCATCCAGGCATCTGGATTTGGGATGGTTATAGGTCTAGGTGCTGATTTTGGGTTTGTTTATGTTGAGTGGGTGATTTTTTTTCTCTTGATTTTTGTTTCTTCTCTGGATTGTGTGTGTTACTGGCCTGCTAAGCTGGTGCGTTCACAGGGAAGATCTGCTGTTTTTGGAGTCTGGTATGCAGTGACAAATGCAGAGACTAGTGGGGAAAGTGGAGTTAGGAAGAGACAGTCTGTGAGAACCACAGGAGATAAAAGACTTTATCAGAAACCTAGTGTGTGACTAATTGGCAAGACAGTTGCAAGTTCAAACCAGAGCAAGTAAGAAGTCACTGTAATGATGAAGGGAGAGGCCTACATTGTACAATACTTCTTGAATTTTCAGGTGACATATTAAAAGGAAAGCATAAAGAGTCCAATTCACAGGGACCAGATGAATACTTTGTTATGGAAAGCACAGTAATATTAAGAGCAGCAAAGACAAGAGGAAAAAGACATTAAGAATCGGGGGTCAGGTGATATAACTCAAAATACCTTGGGCCTCAGATTCTCTAAAGAATGAGAGTAAAGCAGGGGGTGGTTGACTGACAGAATGAGCAGTAAGTTATGGATAGGGACAAGGATAAAGAATTGTAGTTTGTTTTTTTTTATAAAAAATTCACCACATTTTTATATTTCCTTGTCTGGTGTCACTTATCTACTTTTTCTCTATTTATGGGTAGAACATCTGATGTCTATAATGATACTCCAGATAAACTTAACTAAGATGAAAGATCATGTCACTTAGTGTTGGATGCTGTGGGACATCTGACATCTATCAATGACCTTCTTGAAGGCAGCCTTCACATCCTTGTTTCTTAGACTATAGATTAAAGGGTTCAGCATAGGAATGACCACAGTGTAGAAGACAGACACAATTTTGTCTTCTTCTAGGGATTTTCTTGAACCACTCCGTATATACATGAAAATGAGGGTCCCAAATAAAAGAGCCACAGCAGTGAGGTGGGAGACACATGTGGAGAAAGTCTTGACTCTTCCACCTGAAGACTTCATCCTCATGACAGCCTTGATGATGAACAGGTAGGAAATGAGTATGATCAAGGCATTGGCCAAAATTACAAAATTCCCAAAGAAGACAATGATAATTTCAGTATTTGTTGTGTCACTGCAGGCCAGTTTCAGCAGAGGTGGGAGGTCACAAAAGAAGAAATTGATTTGATTATTTTCACAAAAGGAGAGGGAGAAGGTACATGTGGAACGCAGGATGGCCCCAGACACTCCACAGACATAGGCTCCTGCTACCAAACTCCAGCATCTTTGAGGGTTCATAGCCACAGTGTATAGCAGTGGGTTGCTAATAGCAACATAACGATCATAGGCCATTGCAGACAGTAGGAAACACTCTGTACCTGCACAGATGGTGAAGAAGAAGAACTGGGTAGCACAGTAACCATAGGAGATGACTGTTTTGCCTGTAGCCAGTGTGGCTAGGATCTGAGGGGTGATGACCGAGGTATAGCAAGCATCCAACACAGAGAGATGGCTCAGGAAGAAATACATGGGGGTGCGAAGTTGGACATCTACCTGAATGAGAAGAACCATGCCCAAGTTCCCCAAAATGGTGACAAGATAGAATCCAAGAAACACCAAAAAGAGGGGAATCTTCCACTCAGGGTGGTCAGTAAAGCCAATTAGAATGAACTCAGTTACTGTGGTGAGATTATTCTTGGCCATGGATTCAATGTTGGCAGTTTGTTTATCAGAAGTTAAGAGTGAATTTTAAAGAAGCCAGAATTGAAGCACAGAATCTTTTTCTTAGTGATGGAAGTATTGAGTAGTTATTTTTCTAGAATGTATTTTTTTTCTTGAAAACTCTTTCTGATTAATTCTGGTGTAAATTTGAAGTGTTCTGTAAAGAAGATAGGTACATTCTTCTCAGGTTTAAAATCACCAAGGTGTCTGTTCCTCTGTGTGCTTACCCTCACACCTACTAGAAGACCATCTTGTTCACATATGAACCTCCATTCACCAACAATTCAACACATTAATTCTCATTTTGGACCTGGATTCTGTTACCTTGTACAATTTGTGCAGTGACCTTAGCTTTAGCCCTCTAGATGCTTGTAAGCGTTACTGAATTGTGGAAATGAACAGCCTGCTCTTTGTGTAGACTAATTCCTTACTGCACACATTCATGATTTTTTCTTATTATTTGACTACTCAGCAAGACAAAATGGTCTATTCAAATAGTACTAATAACTAAAAGTTTTTCATTTGATCTTAGTCTTTATCAATCCAAATCAGAAAGCATCATCTTTAATACATTACACTTCACTTTTTGTAGTATTTGTTACACCATAAGTACAAGTACATTCAAACTTGTAGTCATCTTTTATTTCATGTCCTTTGGTCAAGTTTTCTAACTCCCTTGTATCCTAATTCCTTTTGATGGTAATTTATTTAGCTTACAAAATAATTGGTTTCACTATAGAATATATATGTGTATCATGGTATCTTGTTCTTATTTTCATGCTCCCCTTACTCCACTCTGTCCCTCCTCTCCACTTCCCATATTTTTCTGTCCTCATTATTCCTTCAAATCTTCAAATTTTCTCTTTCATGCCTTCATGGCAGTCATACACACTTAGATCTAGATTCTTTATATTAAAGAAAACATGATATTTGTCTTTTACCACATTACTTGTTCTTGTTCCTCCTAGATTTCTTAGTCATATCTCCCAACTACTACTTTCCTATTAACTCTAAATATATAAATATGAATTATAAATATATAAATAAATATATCTAAGTCTAAGTTTCTGGCCCTCAGTTTTGTTATCCCTAACATGAACAAAGCACACTTGTAACATTAGGGTATATAAAATAGTTTTCTGCTTGCAAATAGAGAAGAGGTTTTCCCAGCATATAGAAAGAGCTGAGTAATGTAAGCTTTCTGCCAATATCATCATCAACTTTAGTTAGCATAATACATTCATTTCTATTTTTATATATATTTGCTTTTTCTCTGTATATGCAATCTTATCTTCATGTCAATAATTGATAAATTTGTTCTTTCACTAAATACAATAAGGAAATTCTTCCCACTTCTTTATTCTACCCCATTAAAAATCTTCTTTATTTTACAGCATTTATGTAACAGTACTCATTAGTGTAGATAAATCTTCTATACTTTGACTATGGACTTGGTTTTGAAAATTTTAAATGGTGTTTCCATCATATGATTGCATGTATGCCTTCTGCCAAAGACGAAATTGTATATTTGGAGGTATAGAGGATTTGTCACTAAACTTCCATTGTTTCTAGAAGAAGCTTTCAAACATAGAGTAAAATGTAGAGCTGGAGAGATGGCTCTGCCGTTAAAGGCTAGGCTCACTACCAAAAAATAGAAGAGTAAAATGTGATGTTCTTTTTCCTGTTCTGTACTGATTGCTCAAGGTGATTATATTTCTGTATGTTAAGCCATGGCATTTTTTGCATTCCTAAAATTCCTTGTTGCCATATGGTCGAGATCGGACTTGCATTATCACATCGTCTGCTCTTTGTTGATCATTTTTCTACTCTTTCCAGGATTGTCATAAAAGTACCTCATGTTCAAGTAGCCACAGGGAGCTTTTTTAAGAAAGCCAAACCTCTTATATTTTATTTCTTGAAAGACATTGCTATCATTCACCTTCTACTTGCAATATTTTATAGATTCATGACATTAATTTTACTGGACAGGTGTATAGTCTTATATATGGGTGAGAAAATAAAGCCAGATAAACTTTCTATTGCCTCATGAAGGGTCCGCAATTTTCAGCTAAGAGCTCTACTTCCTCTACCCTATGCTGCTTCATTTGAACCATTTGATTAGCCTCCTCATTCCATACCAACTACTTCAGGTTTGAAATTCCTAACTTGGAGTCCTTAAATGCACAACCAAAACTATAATTATCCAAATTAGATCATTAAAAAATTCTTTTCCATTAGCATAACCAAGAATTTTATTTCTGTGCAATGCATCTTTCATGGGAAAAATATAATCCACACAATTAAAACCCAATAACTCATTGTAATACACTTATTTTCATATATTTTAATATCTGTAAACATTTGTGCTTGTGTCTATACCTTGTGACAAACTTTAGTATTGTTATTATTTTGCTAATAAAAAGAATGATACCCAGAGAAGTTAATGGCTATTCAAAAGTCAAAGAAATAGTAGTCTGTAGATCTGAGACTAGCAGAGAATCCTGTGTCTTTGAGAGGGTCCCATTGTATTTACCTGTTTTACCACAAGAATGAATTCCACTACGACCTGAACTTGAAATGAGTCTCCACCACGTCTGTACTTCTTTACTATCATGACGGTTTTATTAATTATAATACTTGAAGAACAAATGAGGCAAACTTTTACTGAAGGCTTGGTGGATGCTGCTCTTGAGTACAGAACTCCTTTGAGCTCTAATCAGCTGTTTCTATAGGGCGGGCAACTCTGCCCATACCACAAATGACATTGCTTTCCTGCTTGTTCCCTCCACCCCTCTCAATCAGCAGTGACCAGGGATGAGCCAATTTCTTTGTAAGACCCTCTTGCTATTGCTTAGGCTCCGTGGTTGTGGTCTCTAGGTATTAATTCACTGGATAAACCTGAGAAGTCTACTTTCCCTCCTTTTGTTTCACTTTCCAATTTCTTCATTGTGAAAATAGTAGATATAGATTCTATTATCACTAAAGAAATTTTGTTTTTCACAAGTCATGATTTCTATGGTGAGGAATTCTGCCTGAGGCTCTTGAAAAAATTTTCTCATTATTTGCACTATTCGAACATGCACACTTATCAGCTAATAATTACTGACTTTAGGAAGCACACATGCTTGATATACAATGATTTATAGTCATTTAACCTTTATATTGTTGGGCCGTATCAAATTTAAATGACTTTCTACTTCCAAATAGCAGTCATTCTTGGTCAAGGCAAGGCTTGTCTTTATTTTACCAAATATTTTCTGTTCTTTGCCCTACAGTCTAACTCTTGCCCTTATCCTGTTGGGTATCCACTCTACATTAGCTAATAGATACATCCCTCCATGAACATTCCTTTTATATTTACTTAGAAACACATATATCTAAAATGTTAGTTGGGTCCTTAAGATTATACATCCATCATTATAATATAATTCCCCTCATTTAATTTTCTATATAAATCTATTTTTGTGAATTATATATGCTGTGAAAAAATCCTGGTTAATTTCTTGCAATTTTATTATAGACTTCTTTACTATGCTTATGCAATTTTTGACTTATCCATATTGCTAAAGATGTTTTATCTGCATGTTATAATTTTAAGCAGCTATCTATTTTTACTAAGAGGAAATTAAACCCCTGTATGTCTAAGATATTCCAGTGAGGTCCAAGTGGGTTGGTGTAAATTCTGTCTCCTTTGATATAAATTTGTTTCATCTCTCTATGTACCTTGGAGAATCTTTTTGATTTAAATAAATAAACTTATATGCAGTTAGTTAGATATTTTTCACTTTCAAAACAGATAGAAGATAAATTTGAACACCTTTCTCAGTAATCTATTATGAAATTGCCAAAGCCCATTTTCTGTCTTTTGGCTGAATTCTGGTGTGTCTGTGATGAACAGATAGGTACTCAATGTTCCTCAATAGAAACTTGGTGACAACAGATTGGGTGTTATGCAGTCACACTGGGACAGTTACCCCTCCTCGTACCAGGTCTACCTCTTGCCTCTCTCCACCTATGCATGCCGAATCTAGGTATGATTATTTTATGTACAAATTCTAGAGATGTCAAGGAACTTGCCTTTGTGAACCCAGAACTTTCTAACTCCAAATCCTGTATTATCTCCACCAAATCATCTTGTTATTCTAGGAGAATAAAATGTCCCATCTTGCAGATTAAAGCCTGAATCTTATTAAAATCCTCCTCTAAGATTATTAAGCACATAACTTTTATGGAAGAAAGTTATCAAAGTTGATTTTTAGACTTTTCTGTAACACACGTCTTTTTCTTCTGTCCTGTTTTACCATGTTTTCTTTGTTATGTTCTTATTGAAATTGTTTAGCTAATAAGAACTTCAATTTTAAAAAAATCAAATGATAATATAGTAATGATAAAAACAGGACTTTTACATAACATGTTAGAGCTTCCTTATTTCATAAAACAACTCCTAAGCGATTTTACAGAAGGAAAACATTTCAGAGCAGTCTGATGAAAGGCAGTTTCATACAATGTTATACTGGAAGAGTTTTTAGATACTGCCATCTTGGAATGAGCCCAGATGAGAGAGGTGCAGTATATTTCTAAACCCAGGACAGCTTAAAAAGGGGACGTTTTATGGCTAATGAACATTTTAGGTTATAACACTTTTGGGCTTAATATATCATCTGCAATATGCAGCACAGAAAACTATGTGATCTCTGGGGAGATAGGGAAAGAGAAAGCTCTTATCCAAGAACTCTTCAGGGAATAAATGATTCTCATTTCTTGTACTTATTTTGACTTGCAGCCCTCTCTCAACTTTTTCTTTTTATTCTAAAGATTGAGTCTCTTTGGGGATAATGAAAGAGTTCAACAGTGTTAATGTTCTTCACCTTACTGAAATTGGTGTCTCAAAATGTAATTACCTATGCACTAAGATCTTGCTTTGAAACAAGAAGATTTTAAACATCGCAAAAGTATTATTTCAACTTCACAACAAAATTAAGCTTGCAACATTTGTCCTTATTTTAAAGAAGCCAAGCCTTCTTTAAATGTTAAGTGCCTTGTCTGAGGTTTCTCAGGTTAAAAGAAAAGATATTTAGTGTTTACCTGGTCCCCTGACTGCAGTTGCACTTGTAGACCATGTTGTTTCCCCAGAGTTGTTAGATGTTCATTGATCACCTGCTTTTATGATGTGACACATTCTGCTCCCATTTTTTTTATATAATCCATATGACTCTACTGAAAAATTGTTATTTTGATATGTAGGGACTAGGACTTTGACTAGTAAGTAGTAACTTGTCTAAGGTCATATCAACAGTCAATGAAAATTCTGGAGTTTCAGTCAGGTCAATTTCTTTGTAAAGAGGTAATTATACTGTATGTGGATAGTTTCCTTTCGAGTATAAATATAGTTGGTATGGTTATTCACAGGGAATCTTTTGTGTAAGCTCTATAGTTTAGTATATATTTTCATTCCCTTAAAAGAAAATTTCTGGAAGGTTATTAGGTGACAAATAAGCAGTCTACCTAAAATAATAACAAAGCTGTATGCTTCAACAAAAGTGAAACATTCTTACCTAGGTGTCCCAAACAGAACCTGAACTTTCTGGATAGACATGGCATTATGTGATGATGACATATTCCAATGGTAAAGGCCAGATTTTTTGAACAGTTACGTTTCCTTGTTTGTGTAGATCTGTCTTTGAAGCAGAATATTCTCAGGATTTTCAGAGGTGAGGTAATTATGTCATAAATACCTGGTGGAATAAACCATCTGAATTCATTGAGTGTGCATTTAAACTAACACACTTTTGCTTAAGCATTTTGTAGGAAACAAGTAAATTGCACAGATGTCCAATGTAACTCATGTATTTTTTTTCTTACATTTTTTTCTTCAATGTGGCTGGTATATAAAATGCTTTGGGAGATGATCTAGTGGGAGTAATGCAGTGGAAAAGAACTCCCTGGATCATGATTCAGCTCCAGGGACAACCCAGACTCCTGGGAAAAGCCAACCCTATAGAGAGAACACACTTTAGAAGAGACAAGACTCATTATTTCATCTTCTCAACACATCTTCAAGGGTGAAAGTAAACATTTAGGGATTGAGTGGTTACTCCTAAGCTGTTCACTCGCAGAACTCAGTGCAGCTCCTACATGGAGTGAATAAGTTTTTGGTCACTAACCATCATATTCTGCCTGAAGTTAGTCAGGGATAATAGTGGAATTGTAATTCAGATCTGTGGATTTTTGAAGAAGATATATACATGGCATATATATATATATATATATATATATATATATGTATGTATATAGATGTATGCTATAGCCTTCCTTAATTCTGATGTGGGTATTAGACCCCAAAATTCACTTCCAATGTCTTCTCAGGATTTCACAAGGAAGTTTGGTTGCTGATCATGAGGGCTTAATTCTGGGATGTGGTCTGAATAAACTTTATTTACATTTGTACCTAGTGTCTTTTTAGCTCATGTTACTTTACAATCATTTCCAGCATTTCTATGTTTACCTCTCTCTATTGCAGTTCTCATCTCACCTCCATCTATGAAACTCACAATCTCTTTGTTAGAACATTAAAATTGTTCTTTTCCAATTTGAATCGCGTTGATCTCCTTTTTTTTGTATTTTTGCTATTTCTAAAACTTCAAGAACTATGTTGAAGAGATATGGAGAGAGTGGACAGCCTTGTCTTGTTCCTGATTTTAGTGGAATCGCTTTGAGTTTCTCTCCATTTAATTTGATGTTGGCTGTTGGCTTGCTATATATTGCTTTTATTATATTTATTTATTTTAAGTATTTATTTATTATGTATACAATATTTTGTCTGTGTATATACCTACAGGCCAGAAGAGGGCACCAGACCCCATTAAAGATGGTTGTGAGCCACCATGTGGTTGCTGGGAATTGAACTCAGGACCTTTGGAAGAGCAGGCAATGCTCTTAACCTCTGAGCCATCTCTCCAGCCTTGCTTTTATTGTATTTAGATATGATCCTTGTATCCCTGATCTCGCCAAGCCCTTTATCATGAAGGGGTGTTGGATTTTGTCAAATGATTTTCAGCATCTAATGATAAGATCATATGGCTTTTTTTCCTTTCAGTTTATTTATATGATGAATTATATTGGCAGATTTTTGTATGTTGAACCAGCCCTACATCTCTGGGATGAGTCGTATTTGATCATGATGGATGACTTTTTGATGTGTTCTTAGATTTGGTTTGCCAGTATTTTATTGAGAATTTTTGCATCCATGTTCATGAGTGAGAGTGGTCTGTAATTCTCTTTCTTGGTTGAGTCTTTGTGTGGTTTTGGTATCAGGGTAACTGTAGCCTCATAAAAAGAGATTGGCAATGTCCGTTCTGTTTCTTTTATGTGGAGCATTTTGAGAAGTATAGGTATTAGCTCTTCATGGAAGTTCTGGTAGAATTCTGTACTAAAACCATCTGGCCCTAGGCTTCTTTTAGTTGGGAGGTTTTTGATGACAGCTTAAACTTTCATTATTTGCAGATGATATAATAGTGTACATAAGTGACCCCAAAAACTCTACCAGAGAACTCCCACAGCTGATAGATACCTTGAGTGATGTGGCAGGATATAAGATCAACTCAAAAAACTAGTAGCCCTCCTATATACAAATGATAAAGAAGTTGAGAGGGAAATCAGATAAACATCACCTTTCACAATACCCACAAAATAACATAAAATATCTTGGGGTAACCCTAACCAAGGAAGTAAAAGACCTATTTGACAAAAACTTTAAGTCTTGAAGAAATTGAAGAAGATACCAGAAAATTGAAAGATCTTCCATGATCTTGGATAGGAAGGATCAACATAGTAAAAACGACAATCCTACCAAAAGCAATTTATAGATTTAATGCAATCCCTATCAAAATCCCAACACAATTATTCACAGACCTAGAAAGAACAATAATCAACTTCATATGGAAAAACAAAGAAACCCAGGATAGCCAAAACAATCCTGTACAATAAAAGAACTTCTGGAGGAATTACCATCCCTGACATCAAGCTCTATTACAGGGCTACATTAATGAAAACAGCTAGGTATTGGCATAAAAACAGAGACCTTGACCAATAGAATTGAATTGAAGACCCAGATATTAATCCACACACCTGTGAACAAACACCTGATTTTTGACAAAGAAGCTAAAATTATACAATGGAAAAAGAAATCATCTTCAACAAATGGTGCTGGCATAACTGGATGTCAACATGTAGAAGAATGAAAATAGATTCATATCTATCACCATACACAAAACTCAAGTCCAATTGGATTAAAGACTTCAATATAAATCAACCACACTGAACTTAAAAGAAAGTGGAAAGTAATCTTCAATGCATAAGCACAAGAGACCACTTCCTAAATATAACCACAGTAGCACAGACACTAAGAGCAACAATAAATAAATGGGATCTCCTGAAACTGAGGAGCTTCCATAAAGCAAAAGACAAAGAAGCAGCCTACTGAATGGGGAAGATCTTCACCAGCCCCACATAAGACAAAAGACCGATCTCCAAAGTTTATAAAGAACTCAAGAAATTAGACACCAAAATTCTAAATAACCCAATTAAAAAATGGGGTACTGAACTAAACAGAGAATCCTCAACAGACGAATTTAAAATGGCCAAAAGATACTTTATGGAAATGTTCAACTTCCTTAGCTATCAGGGAAATGCAAATCAAACAACTCTGAGATACAATGTTACACCTGTCAGAATGGCTAAGATAAAAAACACTAATGATAGCTTATGCTGGATAGGATATGGAGGAAGGAGAACACTCATCCATTGCTGGTGGGAATGCAAACTTGTACAGCCACTTTGGAAATCAGTATGGTGGTTTCTCAGAAAATTGGGAATCAACCTACCTCAGGATCCAGCAATACCACTTTTGGGAATATACCCAAAAGATGCTCAATCATACTACAAAAGAATCTGTTCAACTATGTTCATAGCAGCATTATTTGTAATAGCCAGAACCTGGAAACAATCTAGATATCCCTCAACTGAAGAATGGATAAAGAAAGTGTGCAACATTTACACATTAGAGTACTACTCAGCGGTAAAAAAAAATGACATCTTGAATTTTGCATGGAAATGGATGGAATTAGAAAACATTATCCTGAGTGAGGTAACCCAGATCCCCAAAAATAAATATGGTATGTACTCGCTCATAAGTGGATACTAGCTATAAACAAAGGACATTGAGCTTATAGTTAGTTCATGATCCTAGAGAAGCTTATTGGTGAACCCAAATAAAAACATATATAAACCCTCCTGGAAATTGGAACCAGACAAGATCACCTGGCAAAATTGGGAGCATGGGAGAGGTAGAAGGAAGGGGAGAAGGGGAAGGGAAGGGGAGAAGGGGAGGGTTGAGGAGAACTTGGGAGAATGGGATAGTCAAGATGGAGGAAGGACAGATATGAGAGCAAGGAAAGAGATATCTTGATTGAGGGAGCCATTATGGGGTTAATAAGAAACCTGGTTCTAGAAAAAGTCCCAGGAATCCACAGGGATGATCCCAGCTAAGAACCCAAACAATAGAGGAGAGGGTGCCCAAACTGGCCTTGCCCTGTAGTCAGACTGATGATTATCTTAAATATCACCATAGAACCTTTATCCAATATCAGATGGAAATAGAGGCAGCGACCCACATTGGAGCACTGGACTGAGACCCCAACGTCCAATTGAAGAGTGGAAGGAATGAGAATATGAGCAACGAAGTCAAGATCATGAAGAGTTCATCCACTGAAACAGTTTACCTGAGCTAATGGGAGCTCACCAACTCCAGTTGGACTGGGAAGGAACAAGCATAGGACCAAACTAGTCCCTCTGAATGTGGTTGACAGTTTTATGGCTGGGGCAGACTGAGTGGCCACTGGCAGTGGCACTGGGATTTGTCTCTGCTGCATGTACTGGTTTTTGGGATCCTATTCTCTTTGGATGGATACCTTGCTCAGCCTAGATGTAGTAGGGAGGGCCCTGAACCTTCCACAAGGCAATGTGCTTTACCCTCTCTGAGGATTAGAGGGGTGGGTTGGGAGGGTATGTGGAGGGAATGGAAGGAGGGGAGGGAGTGGGAATTTGGATTGGTATTATTTTTTAAAATCTAATAAAAAAAGAAAAAAAGGACATTAAAATTAGAGTTTCTGTGTTTCTTTGTGCAGTGGACAGTGGTTGTCCAATGCAGACACTCATATCTGATGAAAGTGTGAGGAGAGTGAGTATCAGTGGAGTGGTCAGCCACAAATGGGACATTTATTTCATTTTTTCCCCAAAGCTTAGAGTCCTTTGTGTAAAAAGGGACAGGTAGACTGTAAGAACAAAAGGTTAAGGAGGACTGTAGTAAAACAGAGTTTTCTGGGCATGTCAGAGCCTCTGCACTCATGATCTCTCAGCAACTGTATTTGTCTGAATAATTCCTGCACAAGGTTTAACCAGTAGACATTCCAGTATGTAGTGCAAAGGGGTTCATGAGTCCTGTCTCTGTTACTTATCCATTGATGTGAAGAGATACCATGACTAAGGTAACTTATAAAATAAATAATTTAATCAGGGCTTGACATTTATAGTTTCAAATGGTGAGTCCTTGAGTGCCATGTAGACGGACTGGCCGGTTTGGCTCTGGAGTAGTAGCTAAGCACTTGTATCTGATTCACAAGCAGGAGGCAGAAAGGGCTGAAGTTGAACCTGGCATGGTACTTTAAAACCTCAAAGCCTAGTGACACAGCTCCTTAACAAGGTCATCCCTTCTAATTCTACTTAATTAGTTCATAAACTGGGAATCAAGCATTCAAATATATGAGTGTATGGGGGCCATTCTCATTCAAATTACCAAAAGCCTCATCCCTAACTGAGGAATTCTGGGGGAGGGAGAGTCAATTTTCTTATTTAATAGGTTATTAAAATAATAACAAAGAACAGGCACCTATCCAACAAACATAATCTCAAAATCTGAACCTAGACCTATAATCATTTCAAAACCCAGATGCCTAGAGGGCAGCATAAGAACATAATCACTAGAGCCCAGATATCTTACTACAGCAAGCCCTGAATATTCCAACACAGGTGAAACACAAGAAAACTAGGTAAAAACAAACTTTAGCAGATGATAGAGGTCTTTAAATTGAAAATGAATAAATCCCTTCAATGAATCAATGAAAAAAATAAGTAATTGGAGGAAATTAATAAATCCTTTAAAGATAAATGAAACAAATGAAATAAATGAATAAAACTAATGAAAACTTGAAAATTGGAGTAGAAGCAAAAGGAAGAAATGCAAATTTTGGGAGTTCTTGAAATGAAAAATGTAGAAAAGAAGGCGAAACTACAGTGGCAAGGATCAACAACAGAATACAGGAGATGGAAGAAGAATCTTGGTTGTTAAAGATTTGATAGAAGAAATAGGTACATTGATCAAAGAAAATGTTAAATATAAAAAATCAATGACACAAACATTCCTGAAATCTGGGACATGATGGAACTATCAAACCTAAGAATAATAGAAACAGATCAAGGGGAAGAACTCTGGTCAAAGTTGTCACCTTGCTACCTTTAAGAGACAAGATCCACCTACTACCAATTCCCCCTCCTGCTCCTGAGACAAGTGGACCTTTCACCTCCTATCCAGCCTTTTCTCTCTCTCTGTTTGTCCTTCTTCTGGAGAGTCAGCTTCTGCCTCTCTCCTCTCTCCCTTCCCCCTTTCTCCCTTCCCCTTTTCCCTCTATAACTCACTAAATAAACTCTTTACACAATCTCTCTCTGCATGGTGTATCTGTCTCTAACCTGCTGCAGACTCCCACTTGCAAGGGGACCTGCCAAGGCCTTGGGTCACCCCATTTAATGAATGATAGCACAGGTAATCTGAACAGAGTAAATAAAAATATCAGAACTAATAGACACTAATAATGTACTTAGCAGAGATCTATATAATGTTCTAACCAAGCATCAAATAATATACATTCTAATCAGCAACACATTAAAGTTTTTCTATAATAGACAATATCCTGGGGAACACAAAAAATACAAATCTAAAAAGATTAAAATTATTTCTTGTATTCTATCTGAATACAACACAATAAAACTTAAAATTGACAGCAAACAAATCTCTAGTTAATAGATGGATAGAGATTAAATGTTGGAGAAAAGCAAGCATCTCTAATAACTGGTTCTGGGAAAACTGAATACCCACATTTTTGAAAAAACGTAGACCTGTGTATAATGCATTTCATCAAAGATAATTCCAAATGAATCTAAGATGTAAATACAACACACAAAATACTGAAATTTCTAGAAAAAAACATAGCCTATACTTAACATAACTATAGGAAAGAGTTTTGTGAATAGAACTTCATCTGAAGAATTAAGGTCTTTCAGAGACCAACTCTGACAAAATACAACTTACCAGGGTCAAGGCATGGAGACCAGAAAAATAGTAAAGAGAATGAATGGTGTCGGGAGGGAGTTCCAGTGTATACTGTTGCCTGCATTTAATTTTCAATACACTTTTATACCTCAATACAACAGGGGAAGAAGACAAAAAACATTTTTAACATTATGCAAAGGACAATTTGAACAGTTAATTGCTTCAATATTTTGAGCCATCAAACCATTAATCTATTCATTAACATTTTGTTGTTTAGGCAGTGAACCCACCCTAGACTAAATATCCTGAAGGCAATCACTCTAAAGATCAAACCTCCTATTTCAAAAGAAGGAGCAGAAGTATGCTTGCATATTCTGACCATTTGTAAGGGTGCAGTGAATCTACCTGTATGGTCTATCTTAATGTCAAAATAACCAAAGTAACAACATCCTGGGTCAGGATCTATATCCCTGGTTGTTTTCAACAATTTTGAACAACCTCAAATGTTGACAGAGGTTTCTGTCCCATCTGGTCCTGCAGCCATTCTGTCCCAAAGAAACACATAAAGGCCTACATTAATTATAAACTGGTTGGCCTATTAGCTCAGTCTTCTTATTAATTAACTCTTGCATATTTAATTAAACCATAATTCTTGTCAGTGTTAGACACGCGACTTGGTACCTTTTATCAGTGAGGCATTCTCATCTCGCTTCCTCTATGAATGGGTGACAACTGAAGACTGAGCCTTTCCTCTTCCCACAATTCTCCTGTTCTGGTTGTTCCACCTATAATTCCTGCCTGGCTACTGGTCAATCAGCATTTTATTAATCCAATACAAGTAACAAATCTTTGCAGAGTACAGACCAAACAGACAAGATGGAAAATAGGCTCACATTTTTGGGCCTCCACAAAGGTTAATTGAAAAGAGGGGATTGATAAAACTAAAAGCTTCTAAAGAAACAGAGGGGTGAAGAAAAAGCCTCCAGAATGCAAGAAAATTTTTACCAGCCCTATATATGGTGGAGTAATAATAGCTAGAAAATACAAAGAACTAAAAAAGAAGACTCAAAACAAAGTGTTATAAAAATTGACCCATTCAAAAACTGGATCAGAGACCTGACTAAAGAGATTTCTAAAGAAAAGAAAATGGTTAAGAAATATCTCCAAAAGAGTTCATCATCTATAGCAATTAAGGAAGTACAAATACAAACAACTTTGAGCATTCCTCTTATGTCTGTCAGAATAGCATAGGTTAAAAAAACAACTAATAATAAGTGTTTTGAGGGGAAAATGGAACCCCAATTAACTGTTGGTAGGATTATAATCTGGTGGAACCCATCATGGAAATCAATGTGAAGAATTCTCAAAAGTTAAAAATAAATCTACCATATAACCCAGCTATATCACTCATTGGCATATACCCAGATGGTGTAGGAAGTCCTTCTGTCTATGTGTTGCTTTCATTGGTTAATAAAGAAACTGCCTTGGTTTGTTGATAGGGCAGAACTTAGGTAGGCAGAGAAGACTGACCTGAATTCTGGGAGGAAGAAAACAGAGTCAGAGAGATGGCATGGATCTGCTGGAGACAGATGCTGGTAAACCACTGACATGTGGTGATACACAGATTAATAGAAATGGGTTAAACTAAGATGTAAAAGTTAGCCAGTAAGAAGTTAGAGCTAATGGGCCAAGCAGTAATTTAATTAATATAGTTTCTATGTGGTTATTTTTGGGCTAAGCTAGGCGGGCGGCCAGGATGAACAAGCGGGCCCTCCTCCTACACCCAGAGGACT
>PVIU01021211.1:0-32125 GCA_004026605.1 Ondatra zibethicus | reverse complement strand
TTTTATATTAAGGTGTGGAAAAAATTTGCTAGCATAATGATAAATAGCACATGCTTCAAACTGCATACAGTCATCAGGGAATATACTCCCATTAAATAGCCTTTTACGCAGGTGCAAGTATAAAGTGTTGTAAACTGAAATATTTTAATCCAATTAATGGTTATTAGGGTCTCAATGAAACACCACGACAATAAAGCAAGTTAGGGAGAAAATTGTTTATTTGGCTTAAATTTCCATATTGCTGTTCACCATCAGAGGAAGTCAGGACTGGAACCCAAACAGGGTAGGAACCTATCTTATAAAACTCAGGTTCATCAACTCAGTGACAGAATCACACAAACAGGATGAACTCTCCCACACCAATTACTAATTAAGAAAATTCCTTAAAGATAGCTCTTATGGAGGCATTTTCTCAATTAAGGTTCCCTCCTTTCAGAAGACTTCAGTTTTTGTGTCAAGCTGACATGAGACTAGCTAGCACTGTTGAATCCTTTTCAGCTTGACACACAATGATATCATTATTAAGACACACCTTTCCTTTCTTATTCATCCTAAAGATTTCACTTGAAAAACATAGCAACTTTGAAAGTCCCACAGCAAACAAAAACAACAACATCTTGAATTTTGCAGGAAAATGGATGGAGCTAGACAACATCATTTTGAGTGAGGTAACCCAGACACAGAAAGACAATTACTCACTCATAAGTGGTTTTTTAAAAAAGCAAAGAAAACCAGCCTACAAATCACAATCTCAGAGAACGTAGACAAAAACGAGGATACTAAGAGAGACATACATAGATCTAATCTGCATGGGAAGTAGAAAAAGACAAGATCTCCTGAGTAAATTGGGAGCATGGGGACCTTGGTGGAGGGTTGATGAGGAGGGAAGAGTCAGGGAGGAGAGCAGAGAAAAATGTAGAGCTCAATAAAAATCAATAAAATAAAATAAAATAAGAAGAAAGTCCCACAGTATTTACAAATTCAAACACATTGAAATTTTAGTCACCTTAAAATATCCTCACTCTCCAAAAATTCAAAATGTCTTTTAAAAGTTCAAAGTCTTTCAGCTGTGGGCTCATGTAAAAATCAAATTTAAATTGAATACCTTCTTCAAGAATGAATAACCAGGGCAAGTTATAATCTGAAGCAGCAAAATAAAACTCCAATAGTATAATAACTCATAGTATAAATATCTAGGATACAGTCACAAACTTCTCGACTCCTCCAAGGAGCTTGGGTCATCTCTCCAGCACTGTCTTCTGCAGCACACACAGCTTGTCTTCTAGGCTCTGACTGGCTCCAGTCCACTGTTACTGCTGTTCTTGGTGGTCGTCCATGGTCCTGGCTTCTCCCAAACACTTTAGACTTCTCCTGAAACTAGGTTGTCCTTTGACTAATAGCCACACATGTTGAAGGGAGCTGGGCCCCTTTGTTGTAAGGAAAGAGGGGCCCTTTGTTTGTCCTGGCTGTCGGCTACCTTACACCTGAAATAACCACACAGAAACTGTATTAATTAAAACACTGCCTGGCCCATTATCTCTAGCCTCTTATTGGCTAACTCTCAGATCTTGATTTAACCCATATCTGTTAAATCTGTGTATCAACACAAGGTCGTGGCTTACTGGGAAAGATTCAGCATGTCTGATTCTGGCAGCTCCATGGCAGTTCTCTCTGACTCTGCTTTTCCTCCCAGAATTCAGTTCTGTCTCCCCACCTACCTAAGTTCTGCCCTATCATCAGGCCCAAAGCAGTTTCTTTATTAACGAAAGAAAGCAACACAAATACAGAAGGACCTCCTACACCACACGCATACACCCAAACTTCTTTTCATGACTCCTCAGTCTGGGGCCTTCAGCTTCCACTGTTTCTGCACCTTCACCAATGGTCTCTCCTGGCATCTCAGTACTAAGGCTCAACACCTTTCTGTGACCCCTTCATGCCTTCAAAATTAGTATAACCTAGGTGACTCCTATATTACCAAGTTTGGCTATCAGCCTGAGGTAAAATCTTTGCTATCTCTGGAACACAGCTTCTGTGCTCCTAGATTTCACCTCAGTAGTGCTGGTCTCTTCTTAACAACCATTAATTTCTCAGCTTCAGCTAATCAGCATCAGCTGCCCCAGTAACGAAAATCATTCACTTCAATGGTGCTAGCCTCTTGTTAGTCATGGCTGCCTCTTCAGCAACAGCTGACCAAAAAGACAAAATCTTAATTCAAAATAGTAATCAGCCATGATAGAGGAATCTTTAATTTTTCTTCCAAAAGTTCAGAAACCAGACCTATGTCTTTTGTACTGCTCTCAACATTCTTTTCTTCTATGCTTCAACAGAACAACCAACTGAGCTCTCAATGCTCAATTTCATTTCTAGCCCAAATTTCCTAAGTCCTTCTATAATCCTCCCCAAAACATGGTTGGGTATGCCATTGCAATACTCCACTATGCTGGTACCAACTTTTCTTAGTTAGGATCTCTATTTCTGAAATGAAACATCATGACCAAAAAACAAGATGGGAATGAAAGAGTTTCTTTCAGTTTCATTTCCTTATCACTGTATATTATTTAACGAAGTCAGGACGGGAGCTCAAAACGGGCAGGGTCTTAGAAGCAGGAGCTGTTGCAGAGGCCATGAAGGGGTGATGTAACTGACTTGGTCTCAATGGCTTGCTCAGCCTATTCTCTTACAGAACCCAGGACCACCAGCCCAGGATGAAACCACCTACAAAGGTCTGGGCCTTCCCCCACCAATTACTAAGTAAGAAAAATGCCTTATAGTCGAGTTTTTTTTTCCTTTTGTAACTTTCTTTTTATTTATACTGTGTCTTACACATCATGAATCTTGATCCCATTCATTTACCATCACTGTGTACCTACCCTCTGACCCTGAAGTCCCCACTGCTGATAAAATTTAAGAGAAAAAAGAGGCAGGGGGGGGATCTCATGATGGATAGCTGACTCTTTTGGAGTATGTTCTCAGTAAAGGTTTCCTCCTTTCAAATAACTCTAGTTTATGCATCAAGTGGACATAAGACTAGCTGGCACACCTATAAATTACATTTTAGGTGTTGAATAACATATGTGTCTGATATGTAAGATTTGTTTTGGCTGTGATGAGTATGCCACGGAAACAATGCCTAAGTAGTTAGAAGTAGGTATGTTAATTTTTGAAGTGGTAGATATTGCTCAAAGTAAGTTAATGAAGTCAGAAATTAAGACTTACCTTTTCCAGTCCTTCTTAGTCTCTTCACACTTTTCTTTAATCATTGCTTTCTTTGGTGATATTTTATTTGCAACTGCTTTTAATTGTTTTTCATTTTGTAATTATCATCCGTATACCCATTATTATTCTCCGGCATGTATTTAAGATTTATAGTTATTCTTTGAATTCATATAATGATGAATATTAAGCCAATTTGTATTACTTGTTCTTTCCAAAATCAAATAATAGTACTAAAAACTTTGCTGTTTACCTTTTCATGATATGTTTGAAGCATATTTATTTTTCTCTTGAACAGAGGTATAGTAACTGTTGGAATTACTCATCTGTTGCTTTACCATTTATGCAATAGTAACTTGTTCTATAATCAGTAATTTTTTCTTCTTTTTTGGAGTTTTTTTTTCTAGTCCTTAGCATATGCAATGCTACTTCTGGTACTTGGAAATGAAAACCTATTAGTAAGTTGTGGTCATTATGGATGCTCTAGATATGTCTCAAATATTTGATAAGAATACTCAGCTTGTTGGCTAAAGGCCCGGTTACACTTTTATTAAATAATGGGCTTATATCTCAATTTATAGCACCCTAATACAGTACCCAAGACAGATCTCTGAAGCCTTCTGTCCATGCATCTTTTTTATTAATAGTTACTGCACACAACATTATTCTAGTACCAATATCTGTGTCCCTGAATCAATCAAAATTCTCTTAGAACATATGAGAACTCTAATTCTGGAAGAATTCTGTAATAATTACATTGTATTGCTTAATGATTTCCATGTAAATATCTAGCAAATATAAGATGTTTAAACCAGCCCCTATTACTTTAAGAAAATATACTGTTTTATTTTGATAGTCTATCACTTAAATTATAGCATAAGTTAAAAATCACTCTGTTAATTGGAGTATTTTTTTTCTAAATTAGGGAAATGTCTCAAAATAAGAAATATTTTATTTTCCTGATATTTTCAGCAAACTCTGTCACAATTTATTCTAATCCTGATGATAATTTCAGTGCTTTTCATTTTTGCTGTTTTCTCTGTGTTTGCTTATTTTCATATTGTTTTAATGATCTTAAACCAAGTAGTCTCTTAAATATTTGTTTTGTTCAAAGTTTAGTCTTTATGTCAGCAGCCCTACTATTAGCTGCCGGTTAATTGAAGCACACAACAGTGGCATATTGAATATTCATATTCCTGACTCTGTCTCAGATCAGACAAGTCAATGTGCAAAAGAAGCTGTGATAATATGGGTACATGGAGTGTTTTAAGAAATCCCAATAAACACAATCATACAAAATATTTCCCCATATGTCTAAAGTAGCAAGAATAGTAAATTTCATATTGAATGAATTCTGGGTCTTCCATTGTACTTGTGAGCCAGTCAAAAGCAACATGTTTTCCTTTAATAATGTTAGTTTATTCTGTCATTTACTGCTACTTACTGTCAGGTTGTGTTAGAATTCTTAGAGCACACATGAACCAGCTCAAGAAAACAATGCTCATTGTTTAGAAGTAATTGACAGAATAATAAATGTTTTATTACTCTATTTTGCAGGATGTTAAGGCACATCAATAGTTTTGTCATTTCCTTTGCAATCCTCCTGAAAATTTTATGGTATGTAATAAAAGGATTAGTGCTTTATTGCATCCATTGAAAATAAAACAAAACATGTTTTTAAAGTAAATGCAAATTGGTTATTTATTATCAAAGTATATTATTCAGTTTATGCAAGTTACATATTCATTCAACTCAACAGATTAAATATTTACATATCATGAGAACATTATGGGATGAAGATAATGAGCTAGTTTTGCCAACTGAACATAGCTAGAATCATCAAGAAAGAGGGATTTTGATGGGAATTGCATTGAATTGCCTTTGGTAGAATTGCCATTTTTACTATGTGGATGTAGTTATCCCACATTGGGCACCATTTTGTAGAAGGAGACTGCTTGATGGTTTCCCAGCAGTCCAGGCCCAAATAATCACAGAGCAACTATTTTAATGATAACACTGTTCAGCCAAAGAATCACGCATATTTCTAACTAGCTCTAACATCTTGAATTAACCCATTTCTATCAGTCTATGTATCGGCACAAGGATGTGGCTTACTGGTATCTGTAATGATCTGGCTTCTGTCTCCTTCAGCAGCTACATGGTGTCTCCTTGAGTTCACCTACTCTCTCTGTCTGTTCTGATTTCCTGCCTGGATTTACTCTGCTAAGTCTTTAGACCAAATAACTTTATTTATCAACCAATAAAAATAATACATATTAAAAGGACAGCTCACATCAGCAGTATAAATATGTTTATATTTCATTACAAAATCATGGGCTTGGAATCACAAGATTGGCTTTCCTAGAAAAAATACAATAATTCTTCTTTCAGTAATAAGATATTGTTTGAGATCTATGCAAACTTTTCTGATTATTTTTGGTCTTACATTCCTTGTCAAACATGAAACTGTCAGTATGTTGATGCTCTGTATTTCGAGGCAACATTTTCTTATGAAACAGTTTTGCAATTAATTAAAGTAAAATAAAAATTGTATGTCAATAAATGTACAAAATGTTTTGCGCTTTACAGGTATGACTCAGAGTAAAATTCACTTATGAGATAGAACCTTCTTAAACTCCAGCTTTTTGTTATATGTAAGTCCATGATTCTAGGATGCTTTGCAGTAGAAAAATGTTCCTTTAACCTCAACAGCATAATCTTAGTTAGACATATATCAGTAAGTTTTATATCTCTAGTGCCATTCTTTCTTTGGCATATGAAGACAAAACAATTTACCTTATGAGTTATGTACTCTTCCATACAATAGGCAGAGATTTTTGTTACTCTAAATATGTCCTTGTGATTTAAGTCTAGCCTAAAGAAAGAAATATAAAATTACAAAATTATCACTATTAATGTTATTATATTACATATGACATCCTTTCACATTGCCAATATCTCATCTTAAGGAGTTTCAGAGAGAAAATGAGTATTATTGACTGATATCATGCTGCAAAAAATTATTATTTAAACTATTATGCTAAGAAAACCAAAAGAAATGGGGTGGTGGTGGTATTGTTATCACAAATTAGGGGATATTCCCTGGGATAGAAAAACAAAACAATCTAGATTCCTAGATTTATCAGTACTAAGGAACTTCTACTTATCCTGAAAATTATTGAAAGGAGTATGTTTATAATACAAATTATTTACTGTAAGTAGTCTGTAGCTTGTGTTGTATAGAAAATTGTTCATTCATCACTCCTTTGACCCAAATTTGACATATCTTTTTAAAAAATACATTTAATCATGTAGTGTGAATGTGTGTGTGTGTGTGTGTGTGTGTGTGTGTGTGTGTGTACAAGCATATTGAAATAAAGGAAACACTTATAAGACTTAGTTCTCTCTTTCTATCATGTGAATTACAATAACAAGCTTGGAACTTCAGGATTATGGACAGGAGAAATTACCCACTGAGCCATCTCTTCTATCAAATTGGATGCTTTAATTTTTAATTTTTAAGTGCAAATTCATAAAAACAAAAAGAACTAAGTAACATAATCTAAAAATGCCACTGATAAACTCTATTGAATCGAGGGGCATTTATTTCATCTAATACTCGTGTACTTTATAATTTAACATGTCATTGTTTTGTCTACCTATCAGGACAATCACAGTTATTTGAAACCTAATAATGTCACCTTTTTTAATGATGAGAAGATATGGTACTTCTGCTTTATTTCCTTCCATATTGACTGTAAATGATGGGACTGGCCACATTTTTAATCTATAGAATACTGGCAGAATAAAGGACACACAATAAAAAATGATGGCTAATACTGATTTTAAAAGTTTATATAGTTTTACCTAATATCTCTAGCCTACAATGTGGTGGAGGAGAAAGAAATGCATATTTATAAAGGATGTTCAATAAATAAATGAATATCATGTTACTCATACTATCTAAAAACTGGCTAAAAACTATGAACAAGTAAAGGTATCCTTCCACATTCACTGTCTAGAATCTACTTGTTGAGAAATAAAATTAATTAATGAATAACTAAAGAAGGATTAAAAAGTAGAAAATTGTCCATTATTAAAATCAACAAAGTCATGAGGAATTCAAAGACAATTCCCACTATGTTTCTTAAAATGAGCCATTGAAGGTATCTCTCAAGTTGCCAACATTGTTTCTGGTAAGCTTGCTTTTCTGAGACTTTGTACATGTTAGAAAAAAGCAGATATACTAATATATAAAGCAACACTACCAATATGCACTAAAAAAAAGGGCAGAGCATTAAAATGAGGTGCTTAAATGAAAGCTGCCAAAGATATATTCCTCTTTCAAAAACTGTTTCAATTTTCTTTCATTTCCAAATACAAAAACATTTTCTAAAAAGACCACTGGTCTGTTTTGAAAAACAAAAATTTAAAAATGCAAAATTATATCCAAATATATATTAAAGGCACCGCTAGTAGTGAAACTTAAAGATTTTAAAAATCAACTGTAAATTGGCAAACTTACCACAGAGTATTAATTATACATTAAGCAAAGCAGCACTGACAGTGTTCTGCCACAGCCACTCTTGGAATTGGTCATGATGATTAATGTAATTTTATTCTTCATGTATTTATGATTCATAGCCAACATCCTTTAAAAATTATCAGATGCAACTGATTGATGTAATTAGACCATGAAAACGAATGTATTTTTCTGACATATTAGGCAGTAACTCATTTAAACGAGGTGACTAATTTGTGAGCTTCCAGTGTGAGATCAATTTTAGATAAGTAATTTATATCACTGAATTATATTCCAATTTATGAGGACAAAATATTAAGTACTTTACAGGCTGCTGAGGTGCTGCCAAAGAGCCGTAGATTTTAGTGGTGAGGAAGTTAAGTGTGTAAATGTTTAATGACCTAAACCAACAAGTCAATTTTTTAATGCAGTAAAAATAAATGATTGAGCTCAAAGTAGTGACAACTGCTAATTTATGAACTATTAAACTTTACCAGTAGGGCTAGGTATGGCCAGAAACACTCTTTTAATGAAGAAAATATCTTTGAACCAGACAATACAGCTGGAATTTACTTCTAATAGAGTTTGAACCAAGATTTGAAATGTCATTTTTATTGTTACTTAACACAGTGGATTGTATAGTTGAACTAGAGAAATGTATTTATATCTATTTAATAACACGATAAGATGTGAATGATTAGTATTATTAGATATATGTATATGTCTATGTGAAAGTATATATTTGAATGTGTATGTGTTTTTGTGGTGTGTGTATGTGCATATAATAAAAATAATTCAAGGGAGACTGATTTATTACATAATCAAGACAATATCTAAAGTTGTAATCTCATTCTTCTTTTATTTATTTATTTATTGTCTTTAGAGACAGGGTTTCTCTGTAGCTTTGGAGCCTGTCCTGGGACTAACTTTTATGCCAGGCTGGACTCGAACTCACAGAGATTTGCCTGCCTCTGCCTCCTGAGTGCTAGGATTGAAGGCGGGCACCACTGCTGCCTGGCTTTATTCTTCTTGATGAAAGAAGTGAGCATCTGTTTTTGTACATAAGTACATTTCTTATTTAGAATAACTAATGTGCCTCTTTGGGAACAATCTAGTAATCACCTAGTTATAAATCATATGTACTAGCTGGTTTTGTGTGTCAACTTCACATAGCTATAGAGTCATCAGAAGATGAAGCCACACCATCTTGAAATCCAGCTGTAAGGCATTTTCTCATCTGGTGATCATTGGGGAAGGACCTAGTCCTTGGTGGGTGGTGCCAGCCCTGGGCTGTTGGTTCTGGGTTCTGTAAGAAGGTAGACTGAAAAAGTCATGGGAAGCAAGCCAATAAGCAGCACATCTTCTGTATGCATTAGCATCTGCCTCCAGGATCCTGCCTTGTTTGAGTTTCAGCCCTGACTTCCTTTAGCATAAACAGCAATGCTGATGTGTAAACCAAATAATCCCTTTCCTCCTCAACTTGCTTTATGTTCACGGTGTTTTCATCATGCCAATCTAAACCCTAACTAAGACACTATACCCCCAGATACTGTGATAGCAAACCATATGATAAACTATGTGTTGTCAAAACTGCTCACCAACACAATCACACATTACCCCATCAATGTATGGAAGTAAATAATGTATGTAGGAATGAATAACTCTTGCTTTCTGAATAGAGCACCTTTGCATATTTTCATAGGTATAAATTTGCTTCTATTTGAAGTTTCTAAATTTAAAAATAAATATATACATTCCTGTTTATTTTCAGATATATTATTTTCAGATAATAGTGATGTGTAAAAAAGCTTTAATTATTTAGTAGGTATGTTTCCCTGTAATTCAGTAGTAGTTTGCCAGGCTTCCAGTGGAGTGACTGGGACACTAGCCAAGCCACAAACTCTTTTACCTATAATGTCTCCTGCATACATTGTCTACTGGGGAAAAGAAGGTGCAGAAATTATGGGAGTGATCAACTAATGACTGGGCAAGCTGAAGACCCATTACCTGAGAGGGAACTCACCCCTCAATACCGGGACCCAGATGAAGCATAACGCAGAGACATAATTATCAAACAAAATACAACTGCCAAGGAGAAAAAAATATGAATGAAATGATTTATAATGTATTCTGTTTTATTCATAGATTGGTGTCTTGCCTAACCATCATCGGAGAGGGTTCCCCAAGCAAATGATAGGAACAGATGAAGAGATCCACAACAGAAAACAAAACAAAACAAAAACAAAAAACAAACAAAAATCACAGGGAGGAACTAGGGGAATCCTATGGAAAAAAAGGGAGGAGGAAGGATTGTAGAAGCCACTGGGGTCAAGAGCACTAGAAGAAAACCCTCAGAGCCAATTAAACTTTGTTCATAGGGGCTCACAGAGACCAAACCAGCAAGTGGAACCTGAATGGAATTGATCTAAGTTCTCTCCATATGCTTTACAATTCTGTGGCTTGGTCCACTTATGAGACTCCTAACAGAGAGATACAAGATAATAATGACTCTAGAACATGATTTATTAATATATTAATTATATTATATTAATTTAATTTTATTTATTAATATTAATTTAATTATATTTATTAATATAAACACCATATTTCTATGACCAATACCAAGCAAGGTTGTACCAATATCAAGGTAAATAATAATTTTATTCAAATGCCTTTGTATATAGATCATCTTTTGAATGCTTTCTCGATATGCACTTTTTACCTCTAGCTATCCTCTCCTCTTCACTTATTTCAAATCTGATACCATTAAATTACGCTAGTTATAACCATTGAAATGTTATAATTCAGTATCTCAAATTTCAAATGTTACTATTTCATAGTCAAATCAATATCAAAAATAAAATATGATAATCCATGCATTCCGTAGAAAAGATTATTTGTAATAATGGGATTGCAGTCCAGGTAAATTTAAATTGATGTGGAATTTCTCTCTGTATGAGGTGAATATGTTTTATTACCATTGGTTAATAAAGAATATTCTTTGGCCTTTGGCAGGGCAGAATATAGATAGGCAGAAAAACTAAACTAAATACAGGGAGAAAGAAGGTGAAGTCAGAAGGCCATGTAGCTGCCCAAGAAGGAAGAGGTAACATACTACGAGCCTGTGGTAAAATACAAAATAATACAAATGGGTTAATTTAAGGTGTAAGCGTTAGTTAATAAGAAGCTCAAGCTAATAGGTCAAACAGTGTTGTAATTAACACAGTTTCGGTATAATTATTCTGATCTGGGTGGCCAGGAAATAAAAACACAGTCTCCAATTACATTAAACTTTAGTTTCTACTGTGTTAACTAGCAAATAGAAAGCTTTTGTGTGTATATGAACTATTTAGAACTGAACTGATCTTGAATGCTATAAAATCATGCAAACATTAAGGAAATCTTTCCAACAGCACAAAGGATTTAAAGGAGAATAATTTTTTAAGTCACAACAACTTGTAGTGTGGAATATAAAAAACATTTTATTCTTAAAATGCCACAGGTCAAGTTGTATGACCATATATATGTCAAACTATTCTTCTCTCCCTGTACAGACAGTTGAATACAAAAATGGTATCATGAAACACTTTCTCTAAAAATGTTATAAATGAGAAGAAAATGTTTCAAGGCAATAACAAAGGTTACTTTAGCATGTCAAAGTCATTGTTTATCTATACATAATTTTAATTATTATATTGTAATTAGTAATAATGCCAACTTGGCAGGATTTAGCATCAGCATCATGTAGGACAAGTTTTGGGAACATCTGCTGGGGATTACTCAGCAGCAGAAAAACTACTTTAGCTATCAACATCTGAATTTCTTCCCATTCTTACTAATAGATGTCAGCTTCAGCCATGATATAGAGTTTGCCCATGTGTTAGATTTCTTTGTAAGTGGACATTTGAGGGACAAATACATACTAAAAATATGCTTTTTGCTGACTGTTAGAAACTTGAGAAGAGATTTTCATCCTTTCGTTTCTAAGTTATTCTGTCTTAACATCAAAAGTTGAAAAGCAGTATGATTTTGCAACTGTGGGATGAGTCCTCTAGAGGAAACATTAATGATAAATCAGTTATTTCAAGACTATTTAATGCACAAATGATTTCACAGGTGTTACTTAAAGAAGCATATCTGACTCAAAAGTTCATGCAACAAAGAAAAGGTTAGACTAGAATAGCTGTTGCCTTCTGAAATTTGCCTTTCTGGAGCTTCTTGTGAAATTTGCAGATAGCTCAAATGATTGAAGAGTTTGTTGTTCCCAAAAGCTATTCATAGCCTTTATAGGCTTAAAGAGAATCTTATTGCTAACTGATGGAACCATTCTCCAGCCGTCATGAGCATATGCAAATAAAAAAATCCACGAATATGGCAAGAACTAGACCTTTTCTATTTGAGAAACAAAATAAAGAAACACGTGCTTCCTGATGGTAATTTTCTATTTTACTTCATCTTAAATAATTCTCTCTGAGAATATCTCTGTCTCCTTATAGCTACATTCTGTACATACATAATTCTACCTACATACAGCTACATATATCTCTTTGCATGTATAATTCTCTCTCCTACACAGCCATACATCTCTATACACAGTTGCATATATTTTCCCATGGCTGTATATCTTTCTTTTACACATCTTTCTCTTCTGCATCTGTTTTCTATATCTTTGTCTCCACACAGTTACAAATCCCTACCCAGTTACATTTTTCATACATTCTTTACATAGTTACATACATGCAGATTTCTTCTTACATCTCCCCTTGTTCACACCCTGCAAAGCTTTGTTTCAAGCAGCTCCCTACATAGCTCAACACAGAGTTTTCTTGACATTGATGCTTCTTTCAGAACCATACTTTGGACAATTATATGTTACATTTCCAAGGTCTGATCCTTTTCAAAAGACAGGATAAGTAACATGGATTCTCTTCGACTAAGGGTGCTACATCGACTGGCCAATGAGCAATGCTTGGTCATGCGTGTAACTCTATGTTGATAAGGGTTCCTAGCCAGAAGATGTAAATGGCATTCAAGACTTAACAATAAAATCTAGATAGCAGAAACTTCAGTGGTAACGAGTACATACAGAAAGTCCTTTACTACATGAGATTTATGGGGCCTCATGCCTAACCTTGAATCAGCAGCAAACTCCAGAGAAATTGATCTCATGTATTTATTTGTCTCTAGGAGCAACCAGATATTTGCCTCCAAGGGCAACAAGTCTGATCTGAACTCACAGTAGCTGAACTTATGTACACAAAACATTTACAAGATAAAGTCATTTATGATTACAGCATGGGTAGGCAAGGGACTCCAAAAGCTCCATCCATAGCTGAGATGTTATTGACAGTTAATGTCAACTCAGACAAGAAAAGAGTTATTTTTCCTAATGGGTGTTGCTTCCAGTAGGTTGTTATGTCCCAGTGCTTGGTTTCATACCTGTTTACATATGAGCAGTAGTAATTAAACCCCTGGGGCATATAGGACCAAGATATGTTCTATCAATATATGAAATATTGCAAGCATAAATCAATATATAAATATAAGGAAAATAAGCATCTCCAGCCTCACCAAATACTGAAGAGCCTGTGTCCTCAATTGAAATTCTCATCCAGTCTACTGGGAGTGTAATAAAAAAGCAGAAGACAATGTATTTATTTTTAAACTTAAACATAAACTTTGAGTAATGACTTTGCATTCCACAAGAGAAAGAATGTGTGCACGGTGAGACTAGTACAGGGATGTTCCCAGCACATTCGTTTCCTGGTGTTTAAATCACTATAGCAATCTAAATAGCCACAAAAAAGGTAATGGTGAATAAATTGTGTATTCATACAATGAAGTATAACTTTAAAAATGAGTGAATATTTGATGCATACATGGGAAACTTCAAATAATTGCATTGATATAAACTATTATGTGTTTGTGTGTGAGAGCATTGTGTGTGTGTAAGCTGTGCTCTTATTTAAATAAAGTTTTAGAATATGTAAGGTAATCCATGCGTTATTAAGCGAAGTATGCAAGGTAGGTGAGGAAAGAAGGGATGAGGATACAATTTTCATGGAAGAAGGAAATGTTGGGTGTGAAAGATATTCCCATTGCTCTGATCATAATTTTTCCTTGATGCCTGAACTGCCAAAATTCATTAAACTGTCCATGTTTTTTATAAGATAATGCAGAAAAGCTGCAAACAAACCTCAAAGCACACATTTGGCAGCAATGAGAGAATCTCTTGAAAAACAAAGTAACCAGTATAATTAGTTAATACAGTATTAGTGTATATGGTCTAAAATGATGTTAAAATCTTATACACTTTGCTACTTTTGTATTTACTTGTTTGATCAATTATTGAGAAGGATATTAAAACTCTCTTGTTGTGAGTACACATTTCCCTGTTTTTACTTCAGTTATATTATAGTTTGTTTTCCAACTGTTTTACTGCAGTATAATCACCACGAATCTTGTGGATGGCTTTGCTGTCCTTATGAGAAGTACTGATGCCCCATGAATTATATGGCTTTTGCTTTGGGCAAGGCAGATTTTACAAGTCTTCCCTGAGCCTAGGGCAACTTTTCCTTTGCTGCTTGTAGCAAAACTCCTTTAGCACCTGGTATCTTCATACCTATGAGCAGATCAATGGCTAGATGAATTATTCACAAGAGTTCTTTGAATGTATGTGATTCACACTCCTAGATACATTAACAGGGAAATTCTAGCCACAGTAAACATCTTGTACTCCTATTCCAGGATGCATCAATGTCTCAGAAGTATAATTCTTTCATTTTTATTTATTTATTTATTTGTTTGTTTTAAGTGTATGGACTTTTGTCTTCCAGTGCATCTGTGTACCACTTGCATGTCTGGTGCCTGCAGAGGACAAAAGAGAACATGGAATCCTTGGGAATGAGAGTTACAGATGGTTGTGATCTACCATGCGCGTGGTGAGAATCAAACCTGTATACTCTGGAAAAGTACCTAGGGCTTAGAACTGCTGAGCCACCTCTTTAGACGTTTTCATTTTAAACTCTATTTTTATTGTTGTTATTGATATGTGTAAGTGTGTATACATGCTCTTGTTGGTTTATATATACTGCATACATGTAGCAACACCTGAAAGCCAAAAGAGGAAGTAAGATCCCATAGAATTAGAGTTAGAAACATCTGTGATCCATTGGTTTAGACACAGATGCTAGAAATAGAACACGGATGTTGAGAACTAAACTAGGATCTTCTCTAAGATCTCTTGCTTTATTAACTTGTTTTAACTTTTATAGAATTCTAATATATCTTAACTATTTGCTAATGGTGTGTGAGCCTTTCTGAGTTCTGTGTAGATCCTGAATCTTCACATTTGACATGAATTAAATATATAAGCACTATAAAATGAAGCCTGTTAAATCAATAATTTTAAAAGGATAAAGGGAGTGATATAATCAGGATATCAGCTCTTTAGTGAGATAGAATAAAGCACTTTGTTCTTAAAATCATATTAATATTTGCATGACTTTGGGGGAAAGATAACAAATACTGAAGTGACTAAAAGCTTTACATTAATTGACTTGATCTTTAGAGTCTGTTTATTTTTCCAATTAAAAAAAAATCTCATGTGGGGCCTAATGGCTCAGTGGTGCAGATTACTTGGGAGCTGAAGACTCAGAAATTAGAGTACTTGCTGATCATTCAAAGGCCCTAAATTCAGTCCCCATCACACACATGGCAGATAACAACTGGGAATTCACTGCTGTAGTCTGAAATGCACATGGTGCATGCACACACACACACACACACACTCATGCATTCATATATTCATATGTTCATGCTTAGAAAGACTCATGTTCATAAATAAATAAAGCTTTAATAATAACTCATCTTCCAGAGTAGGGATAGATAAGCACTTAGAAAAGATTTATTTTTTGTAATGTGTGGTACTCACAATTATAGTTTCCAAGTAGTATTTAGTACCCTTATAACTATCCAATGATGAAACGTCAAAGTAGAAACTCCATCTCCTAATGAAATGTGAATATCTTCCTTCTTCTAAATTTCATGAATGGTAGCATACCAAAGATATGTGCATGGATTAAAATAATCTGGAGGATTTATATTCTGTGCCATGGATAACCATATTTTACAGAAGAAATAATTACACATGTGTAATTATTTGTGATTGCATATTGCTTTTCCTGAAAAGGAGTCAAAACTGAACAAATTATGTTAGTTACTGTTTTTTTAGAGAATAAATATTTATAGTGCTTTATAAATTCCTGATATTGACTACACACTCTTAATATAAATGAAGTGCAAATGAGGTTTCCACACTGGACACATATACTTATTCACTCAAATCAAGGAGCTTTAGTATTACTGATAAATTATTTAACTAAGGAAGCCTATTAGTCACCTCTTCATATTAAAATTCTGATTTTTGCCTTAATATAAGTAGAAATATTATTAAAATTTATAGGATTTATTATTACACAGAATAGATTACTCTATAGCTTTTCTTCTTATATTCTGGATCTTACAACAATCTATGCCCTTTTGACTGTTGTTTGTTTAACCTTGGAGTAGATGTTATCTTGTCTTGTTCAAGGCTAAACATTCAGCTGGGACTTATCTATAGAGTCACCTGCACAACAAAGTGTTTACTTTCAGTACTGATGCCTGAAAAAAAATTTTTTTATTAAAGCTGAAATCTGAACAGCACAATCATGAACCCTCAATAACTAAAGATGACTACATTGAGTCTGTAAAAGAATGGGCACACTGGTAACCAATCAAGAATGGAGGAGACACGCAGTGGGCCCTACCGTAACTGCTGCTCTGTTTATTATAGGCTGAGTTAAGGTAAAGCAGTGTCATTATCTTCAGACGTGTAATTACTAGAAACCAACCAGACTCCAATGAATAGTTTCAATAGTGACACAGAAAGCTAAGAGTAAAGTAAATGGGGTATAAAACAAAACCCAAAATGGGAGAATGAGATAGATAGGGTGAAGGGTGCATTGACAGAGGTAGGAGGAAAAGAAGACTTAGGAAGACTAGGATGGGAAATGGGATAAGTAAATATGAAGTAAATACAGTACACATATATGAAAATCTCAATAAATATATATAATAATGTTGGGATGGGAACTGAGGTTAGTATGTAAAATGAAAAGTAAATATTTTAATAAGAAAAATATGAAAAAATAATGTTACTTAACTCACAGTAGCTCTAACTATGACCAAATATTCTTACTGAGTCACCTATGTAAATTATGTAATTGATCATATTTAATCATTACAGTTTTATGAAAGCTAAGACTATGATAGTTCCTTTTTACATAGTAAAACTAACTGTCAGCTTAAGAAATTTACCTTGAGTTCATATGGTTTAAAAAGAGAGAGAGCAGTTTAACCAGGCTGTGATAATAGCAAAAACATTTGCTCTTTCCTATACACTACAGTTCCAGAGATGAAGCTTAACTCTGTTAATCTGCTCTAAATATCTAAGTGACAACTACTGTGCCAAACACAGAATTTAAATCTAGTGTAACAAAAGACATACATTTTGCTAACATGGACTTCTTCCTTGGGTTCTTTGAGAACACACGCTGATAAAAAGTGTTAGGCGGGAGGAAGGGAATGAGGAGACCCATTGCATTTATCTACTTTTCTGTCTGCATTTCAAGTGCATTAATACTCTCATGGCATCTTCTCTTATAAGAAAGGCTTGATCACTGATTCTCTTTACTGGTTAGTTTTGTGTTGCAGCATGACACAAGCTAGAGACATCGGAGAGGAAGGAGCCTCAGTTGAGGAAATGCCTCCATAAGATCCAACCATAAGGCATTTTCTCAATCAGTGATCAGTGATGGAGTACCCAGCCCATGGTGGGTGGTGCCGTCCCTGGGATGGTGGTCCTGAGTTTTAATAGAAAGCACACTGAGCAAGCCATTGGAAGGAAGCCAGTAAGCAGCTTCCCTATATGACCTCTGCATCAGCTACTGCCTCCAGGATCCTGCTCTGTTTGAGTTTCTTTCCTGACTTCCCTCTAGTGGTGAAAAGCATTGTGGAATTGTAAGGTGAACATATGCTTTCCTCCCCAACTTGATTTATGGTTGTGGTATTTTGCAGCAGCCATTGAATTCCTAAAACATAATCTGATAGTCAAGGGGTTTAAACAAAAACTAGAAGTCATACTCCAAAGGCAATCTCCAAGCTTCTCAGGATTCATTTCCATCACTAGACTAAAACAATACAAACTTGGCTTTTTCATGAGTCATAAAGACCATAAACTCCTTATAACTTATAAATTTAAAGAAGAACCAACGAAAGGGGCTTTTAGTAGGACCCGTAGCTAAAGAAGAAAGTAGTGACAGCAATTAAAACCAGTTCTTCCTTTGTGACCCAAAGCTAGCAAAATCTAAAATGTAAATCAGCAGAAATGGAGGGCAATATTTTATTCCATGTTACAGACCTAATAATACCAAAGTGCAAATTGCCCAGTAAAAATAGAGTGAGTTATGCTGGATTCCAGGCTATATAGAACCCTCTTAGTTGACTGGAAGCTTAAAACAAATGTGATAGTTAATTACTACCCCTTTTGTTGGCTACAAAGGATGGAGTCTGATTTTTATGCCCAAAACCCACTACACTCTAGGAGGATGGCAATTTATCTTCAATTAATAAAATCTGAAGAGCAGAAATACTTGCATACTTGGTTCTATCCCATTTTTCAAATGTTTCCCTTTGCCATTTAGGATATTTATTTAATTTTGCTTTTTTAAAAGTATAATCTTTTTATATTTTCATCTCCCTAATTTCTGTAACTACTGGTCTTCTAGTAAAGGACTTCTACTAGTAGTCTTCCCTATTGTTTCTCTTTTTGACTGTAGTGTGTTTTATTAAATTTCCAATTTGTGTCTGTTTTTAATTTCTTTCTTTTAAATCATGAACCTGAAAATAGATCTCTGTGTTCTGGTTGAAAGTGGCATCCCTTCACTCAGTCTAAATGGCTTTTCTTAATTACAAGAATTTTTTTTATTTTGCTATCTCTAGATGACAGATAATCCATATCACTTTGAATTGGTAGGACATATTTTTTTTAAAAGATTTTATTTATTTATTATGTATACAGCATTCTCCGTATTCTGTCTGCATGTATACCTGCAGGCCAGAAGAGGGCACCAGATCTCATTACAGATGGTTGTGAACCACCATGTGGTTGCTGGGAATTGAACTCAGGACCTTTGGAAGAGTAGGCAGTGCTCTTAACCACTGAGCCATCTCTCCAGCCCCCAGTAGGATAATTCTTTAAAGAAAAAAAAATGAAGTTTTTTTTTAAATTTCTCTTCATAGAATTTTTATAGAATGCTTACTTTTAGCAACATTGTATTTTTGTCTGTACACACCTTAGGCAATCAAAATCAGTGTTTTCTTTATCCAACATCCTATTTTTTTCATTACTAGTTTTATCATAATTTTACTGAATCTCATCAACCCCTTGTTTATTATGAACTCCATTTCACAGAATTTTGATAAAGTACATAATATAGAATATGGACAGAATTCAATACATACTCAGGTGGGGTACCATTAAGAGAAGTGTTGGCCAAATTGACCATTATAGAGGAAATACACAAAAAGAAAGTGGAAAATAGGAAGAAAGATAATTGTGTTGGCTTACCTGTTTAGGTAGACTTCCTAATATTTTCTAAAATCTCTGGAACAGATACTTTTATAGAAGAATATATTCATGTCCAGATGACTAATATCTAATTGTATTATCTCTTACAGAAAGGGGCAACATTGTTTCTTTGTTCTCTATCAGAGCATATCCTGGGAGAAAATGATCTGATATCTTCTTGGTGGGATGAAAGGCCAATGGTAAGGGAGATATGAGTAAACACTTGGGACTCTACTGTCAGTTACATTATAGGGAACCAGAAAATCCCAGTAGAATTGTTTTGACCATTATAACAAACTAAAAGATAGGACCACAAGCGCCAAAGCATGAGCATCTTGACATGATAGTTGAGTTGCAATTTGACATGTTGCCAAAGAGATTAATACATTTTTCTAAGTTTGTAAATTATTATACCCCTTGTAACTCTTTACATTTTAACTTTACATGCCAGAATATTTTTCGCTGTGAGCCTAGCCTTTAATGGCTGTGCCGTCTCTCCAGCCTCACATGCCAGAATAAAAAGAAATAAATTCCCTTGTCTTAAATATTAATGTATTTTAAAACTCATATATGTCTACCATCAACTGACAATAAATAAAGAAGAAATCAAATCTCAAAAACACTGGAGAGAGTAGAAGATATTTTGTGCTTTAAAATTTTCACTCACAAAATTTATATTGTCTTCCAAACTTGAATATATTCAGGTTAAATAATTTAAATTCAGGATGAATAGAATTAATGACAATCCATAGTGATGGGGACTTTATTAAAAGGAATTACTCCAAAATGTAGATGTATTATCTATTGAGCTTTATTATATTACTTTTGATTAAATATGACTTTCTAGATCCAAACCTGAAATGGATAACTGTTGTAAGAGGCCGCTTGTTTGTTTCCTGGCCATCCAGACTCCTGAAATAATCACACAGTAACTGTATTAATTAAATCATTGCATGGCCTGTTAACTCTAACTTCTTATTGGCTAGCTTTTACATCTTGATTTAACCCATTTCCATTATTTTATATTTTACCACGAGGCTTGTGGGCTACTTGCAAGGTTCCAGCGATTCTGTCTCTGGTGGCGGCACCATGGCTTCTCTAAACTCTGCCTTCCTTCTCCTAGCATTCAATTTAATTTTCCCCTTCTATTCCTTTGCTCTGTCACAGGCCAAGACAGTTTTATTATTAACCAATGATATTCACAGCATACAGAGAGGAATCCCACATCAGGTAACATGAAATGTAGAACATCTTAGCATATTTCTGTAACATTAAGGTGATGATGATGATGATGATGATGATGATGATGATGATGATGGAAAGGGCATAAATTATGAAAGAAGTTGGCACTAGAATGTTAAAAGGAATGACTATATTTTCAGGCCAAATATGGAGCTGTTGTTTGGCAAAGAAGTTAATGATCTAGGCTGACTGGATAGAGTTGAATCAGTATGATCTTGCCAACATTCTCCTCTCCCGCCTTTCCAGGAAAACAAAGTAATTCCTGAAAGATGGGAAATTGAACATGCTGTTTCTTTACTCTATGCCACACTGTGGTTAGTTCTCCCTAGTAAAAGAGGGAACTGAAGAACAGTGTAATAAGACAAAGATGTTTTCTGTTAGCTCATGCCAGTGACACAAAGGAAAAAATTAAATAATAAAACACTGGCTCCTGTAACAGATTAGAGATTTTCCCATATGTCTGGTTTAAGAGCTAGCTTCTACAGAATTAACTAATTATCTGTAAAAATAAAAAGAAAGATTAATGTAACTAGCAATGGTTTTGAGACAGAAAATATAAGTAAAGCATTTTGTTTGTAAATATCATGAAAATATACTTTCCTATTTCTCAACATTCAGGTTTCATAGAATTTTCCTAAGAATCTTAGCTATTATTCTTTAGTTAACACACACTTTTGAATATGGGCAATAGAAAACGACAAGATCTCTTGAGTACTTTGGGAGCATGGGGACCTTAGGGAGGGTTAAAGGGGGGAGGGAAGAGGCAGGGAGGGGAGCAGAGAAAAATGTGGAGCTCAATAAAAATCAATGAAAAAGAATAAATGCAGGTAAAAAACAAATGTAAAATCAAAATCCTCAAATTTAAAAAAGACTTTATAATGTTCAAGTAAATATAGACACTTTTGATGTGGTTTCCCTTATAGATAACAGGGCAAATTCTGAATTCCACGTCAGTTTTGAATTTCCAATAACAATATACATGCAACCAGAAATATTTTTCATATGAATTTATATTTATACACTAAATAAGCAAGATTAGGGTTATATTCTATTGAATCTTAAGTAGTAAAAGGATTTGGAAAGCATATAATGACTGACAATAATTCACAATTACTTTTATAAAACAGCATGTATCACATAAAATTATTATTAGTTAACATGACTACTAGTTATTTTGGACAAAGGGAACAACGTTGTTATATGTAATACACATATAGCTACAATATTGGACTCTAGCATTTGCTATTCGTTGATTATAATTTCTTGCTTGTCAAAGAGAATATCGGCTTACATAATTCAAATTGTGCATTTTATTAATTTAAATTTAAGTATTTAATGTATGGATTTTAAGAAGAGTATTTGTTATAAAGTGTATGTTTTTTATTCATTGATATCTTGATAATTGTTTGGAAATAAAATTGAAGGTCTTGACAGATGCCAATCTGCATAAATTGTATTTTATTGAAAACAAATAAAGATAAAAGGACTACTCAATCAGGAGAAAATATTAAGCTTCATTTTATTGTACAAATACAGTTAACAGAAAACACTATAGGAAAAACTATATTTGATAGAACATGACCACTTAAACCTCAAATCTAGTTACATTGAAGCAGAGTTCTTTGTCGTTATATGGATATGGTGCATAGAACTTTTAACTAACTACACTAGGAATGATGTGTAACTTATAATAGATTTTCCAAGATAGTGTTAAGTATAATTTAAGGTAGAGTTGCCAGGAACTGCTAATTATTTGGTTGCTCCTTTCCTGGATAAAGAAAGGTAGGAACAAAACAGGCATTAGGAATAGAATCATTGTTATGTCACAACATATACTTCAAGACACAAGCACATGTTCAGCCCATGATAATGCAGTGGTGAACTTAAAATTTACAGAGAGAAGTGATTAATAACAAACATATGAGTAATTAATAACCATCTGTGGTAAGGGAAGTAACTCAAGATCTGGGATGAATTACTGTAAGTCAATAGGTATGGCATGCCTCTTTGAGAAAAAGGAGTATTAAGTACAGTACTATGTTAGGTAAAAGTGGAAGACAGGCAACAAACACAGGCACCAAAACAGCAAAGAGCACGTCCAGAAGATGACAAGCAATGGAACGTGAGATCAAAGTGCACTTTCTGTGTGATAACAGAAAAAATCCGAGTCCCTCATAACTACAAATTTTAAGATAGAATTTGCATGTATATTAATGTACAAAAATATGTGTGTAGAGCTCTGGCATATTTTCTTTACAAATTTAATGCTTTTTGTTACTTTTAAAATTGTATTTATTTATTCAGAACTTTATACAGGGATTATTCTGATCAATAGACATCTCACTCCCCCACTTCAGTTACACCATCTATATTATCCTCCAAATTCATGTACTATATTTGCTTTTTATACATATAGCACATTGAGTACAAATAGCACTGTCCACATACACATAGGTGTAGAGCTCGTCTATAAGGTGTGGCAAACAAAAAGTGCAAGAATACTGATAAAAACTGAATCTCCCTCCCATAGCAGCTGCATATTGCTTGTAACCTCTCAACCAATAGTGAAGACTGGTGAGCCCCTCGCCAATCCATGCTGGAATGTTGATTGTATTGATCTTTTGTAGAACGTAAGTCGTCTATGAGGCTGTTGAAATAAACCACATTCTTCAATGCCCAGAAGATACTAATTTGCAGAAGTTCTCCTAATCATCTGGCTTTTAACAATCTCTCCCTCCTGCTTCTACAATATTCCCTCAGCCTTGTGGGGAAGCCTGCATGGTATAGAAGCCTTGTTTGGGAATGAACACTGCATAGCTACTTATTCTCTGTACTTTAAGCAGTCGTGCTCTTCCATATTATTTTCTATCCACTGCCAAAAAGAGTTTCTCTGCTGAAGTGCGAAAGCAGTACTAATCTAGTATACCAAAAATATAAAAGGCAGCTGGAGAAAATATTTAATAAAATAACAGTAAATGTTCTATTCTCCCTTAGGGTGTATGCCCACTCAGTTTACAGATTTTAGGCAATATTTACATCTTCTAAGCTTGAGTTTTTCCTGTTGAATGGACCTTAAACCCAACGTTGCCAATCACCTGAAAGACCATATTGCCACTATTATAACGCTGGCAATATCTTCACAGGTTGATCACTGCTGTAGCTACTGAATTCATTGTTGGGTAAGATTCCTTGTTAGTTTCCTTCTCTAGCAGTCTTTACATCACTCTAGATTACTATCTCGGCAAAGATTTAGGCAGCTTTTTTCCTTCTGTATTTTCAAATCTGTTCATTTTCTCAAGGGCTTTATGTATTTATACTAAACAAACCTGGGTTTCCAGTCATAGGGATTGGGCAGAACACAAGATGGAAACGTCCTTTGAACAGCAGGGTTACCGGAAAGATAAGTTTACTTTTGTTTGTAATATTAAATATGTGTAATACTGTAGTGGCAAGAGAGGAAATTAAACGGGGTGATGGGAGCAGGATGTGCTAGTGCTTCTCCTGAACCCAGATGGCTAAGTTTGGGTTTCAATTCCTAGAACAGGAATCCCAATCCCAGCTTTGGCCTGGGCTGATGGCTAAAATAAGTGTCAGAAAAATGGCTTTTTTGTGTGTGAATTTTTACCCCAAACTTTGGGAGCCAAGTGAAGCATGATTAATAAACCTCAGAGATGGGTATAAGGGTTTAACCTGAAGACCAGAAAAGTAAAGCAGCCTTCCACTGGCTCTTATCTTGACCTCTGTTTGAAAATGGTGATCCTACCTCCAGGAAACCTCAGAATGAGACTGTGTCTGGGAGCTGTCTCCTCCCATTTTATATTCCTCTCTAGAGCTGGGATTAAAGTCATGCACCACTGGGATTAAAGGCATGCACTGCTTGGAGTCTATGGCAAACAAACTAGGGATTACTACTACAAATGTGATTCAAGGTGTGTGTTACCATTGCCTGGTCTGTAATGCTGACCAGGGTGGCTCTTTTACTCTCTGATCTTCAGGCAAGCTTTATTTATTAAAATACAAATTAAATATCTCTACAAAATCCCTCTTGTTTTTTCCTCCCTACACTTCTCCTTTTTCTTCTTCACTTCCACTCCACCCCCATCTACATCTATTTCCCTTCTGTGTTTTTTTTTTTTTATTAAAAGCAAAATGGGATCCTAAGAGATAATAAAACAACATAAAACAAAAATGAACATATTAAAACTGAATCAAACAAAAAGAAGGAAAAAAGTGTAAAACAAGGCAAAAGAACTGATATACACACAGCGAACCAGTCTTGCACACACTGAGAAATCACATAAAAATACAAAGCCAGAAGCCATAAAAAATAAGCAAAAGATGTATATGGTAAAAAGAGAGAGTTAAATAATAATAATGTTAAATAAGACAAATAAACAAGGAAAACAAACAAAAAATAAGAAAAGAAAAACAGAAAAACCCTGACACAATAATATGAAACATGGAACCTGGGAAGATGCAATTGACTTAACTTTCTGTTGGCCTTCTACTGCAGGGCATACTGTGGCACAGCCTTAAGTGTAGTTTGTTTTATCAGTGAGACCCCCTTGAATATTTTTTTATTTGTAAGTGGCTATTAATTGGTGATAGCAATTAAGGAGCTGGACATGTGTTCACATCTCCTCTCAACCCTAGAATCCCATCTGCCTCAAACCTGTGTAGGCCATATCCAAACTGCTTCAGTTTCTTTGAGTTCATATGTGCTGTAGTCCTGTTGTGTTGAGAAGGGCTTGTTTCCTTGGTGTCCTTCATCACCTCTGGATCCTTTCCCTCATCTTCCACAGGTTCTCTAAGCTTTGAGGAAATTGGAATTTTGGGTGATATCCTTGTAATGCTGAGTATTCCTAGCGGCTCTTGCCTGGACATTTACTGGCTGTAGATATCTATTCCAAACTGCTGTAGGATTGGAAGATTCTCTGTTGACAACTGAATAAGGCAATGACTTATAACTACAGATGAATATCATTATGAGTCGTTTTATTGTTATACCCCTTTAGTATAATGGTAGTATTTGTTTTTTACCCTGTGTACATGGGCTTTGCAGTCTCAGATCTTGCACAATGAAACAACATTGAGTATTGGTTCAATATGGTGGAATGGCCATAAATCAAATCAGATATTGGTTGATTACTCTGACAAGATTTATGCCAAAATTATACTAGTGTGTCTTGCAGGCAGGACACAACTGTAGATCTAAGGGTTTGTAATTGGTTGTTATTTATGTTTCTCTGCAAGTTACCAAATTAGTCACTAGTTTGAATTTTTCATATTCAATGACTTATATAAGTGTTACCTTCACCTGTAGGGATTTGTCATCAGTTTGCTGAGAGCAATCTATACCCTTGGCAGCAGCCTGGGTTGCTAAGGATTTCCCATGAGAATCCTTTGGCCACTAACCCAATTAGATATATTTCCAGTACAGTAATTAAACAAACAAACAAACAAACATGGTATTGGCACACTGGTCAATAGAATAGAATTGAAGACCCAGACAAATACACATACCTATAGCATCTCATTTTTAATGAAGAACCCACAAGTACAAACTGGAAAACAGGCAGCATCTTTAACAAGCTCAATGACTCCATGTATAGAAATCCAAATAGACCCAAACCCTGAACAAAACTCAAATCCAAATGGATCAAAGACTTCAACATAAGACTATATACACCAAACCTGACAGAAGAAAAAGTGGGGAATAATCAAGAACTCATTGGCACGAGATAAGACGTTGTGTACAGAACATCATTAGTACAGACACTAAGATCAACAATTTGTAAACAGCCTCATAGAACTGGAAAGCTTCTGCACAACAGACAATGCCATCCTTAGGACAAAGTTGAAGCCTACAGGATGGGAAAAGATTTGAACCAACCATATACTGATAAAAGAAAAATATCCAAAATATGTGAGGAAACAAAAAGGAAATGGACATAAAGAAAACAAAACAAAACAAAAATAATTGTAAAAGGTAAACAGATCTAAACAGAATTCTCAAAAGTGGAAACTCAAATGATTGTTAAACATTTAAAGCAATGTTCAACCTCCTTAGTTATCAGAGCAATAAAAATCAAAACTATTTTGTGATATCATCTTACAGCTGTTGGAATGTCTAATAAATAATAAGAAATAAAACAAACAATAAAACAACATGTTATGCTTGTGAGCATATAGAGTTGGAGGGCACACTTTTCTGCTGGTGGGAGTACAATAAACAGAAATTATGGAAATCAGTGTGGTGGTTCCTCAAGAAGATGGGAATCAATTTATGTCAAGATGCAGCTATATCACTCTTGGACATATATGCAAATGGTGTTTCATTCTATCACAGAGACAGTTGCTCAACCATGTTCATTGCTGGCTTTTTTCAAAATAGCCAGAAATTGCAAAAACTTAAATGTCTTTCTACAGAAGAATGGGTATTTTAATGTGGGAGAGTTACACAATCAAATATTACTCAGCTGTTAAAAAAATGAAATCATCACAGTCTCCAGTGGAATCATAAAAAAAAAATCCCGAATTTGGTAACTCAGACCTATAAAGATAAATAATATTTGCATTTCCTTATAGGTGGATATTAGCTGTTAAATCAATGATAAGCAAGCTACAATTGCTAGAACCCTGGAGGCTACGTGTCAATTAAGAGACGCATGAGTACAGAAAGATCTCTATAGGAAAGCAAGATAGAATAGATAATTATGGATGGACACATGAGGATCAAGCAGAGAGGTAGATGATAGGGACAGGGTTACAAAGGAGGTAATATGAGCAGAAATAGGTAAAATTAGAGCCCATTTCTCAGATAGTGTAGAAAGCTAATGCATTAGAATTGTTCTAAAATATATACATATGTGTAGGTAACCTAAAAGGAATCACTAAATAAAGGGAAAGAATGAGCTTCAACTGGACACCTTTCATCAGCAAAAGTCGTTTTATGTGTGAAACAGTGTTTTATTTGGTGTCCTATCCTTACCATCTGGCTCTGTGTCTCATGGAAGATTTTTTTAAAAATAATTTATTTATTTTTATTTTATGTGTTTTGGTGTTTTTCCTGCATGTATGTCTATGGGAGGGTGTCAGCTCTCCTGGAACTGGAGCTATAGACAGATTTGAGCTGCCATGTGGGTGCTGGGAATTGAACCTGCCTTCTCTAGAGGAACAATGTTCTTAACCATTGAACCATATCTCCAGTTCCAGATTTTATTTTTAACGTGTGAAACAAAAAAGAAAGCATAAAAAATAGGGAAGAGAGAGAGAGGAAGGAAAGGAGGACATAAATAACCTGCGTAGGACAATGGGACAATGTCCAAAGACCATCCCATCCCACAGACAAAATTTTAGTGATAGAGATAAAGTGGGGTCATAGGCAGCAGTGAGTTCATGAAGGCACCACTCTTTACCCTGTGTGCTTGGCAACTGTGTATTCATGCAGCAAATCTCTTCGAATCCCGGGAGTAGGTCAAGATGATGATCCACTTCTTAATCCTTTGCCTGGGAATCACTTCTCTAATCCCAGGACATCTTTTTTTAAATTTTTTTTTGTCAATTCACAGGTGTCATAGCACTTCTTACAAACACAGTGCAGTAAGGTAAAGGAGAGCTTTGACATTTAGTTACCGTGACATTTACCATTGATATTAATGATGCAATAAAAGTGTCTTGCAATATGCCATTTACTCAGAGTGATGCTTATTAATTACAAATACTATGTAATCTGTTTTAGATGTAAAAGGTTATGTATTCCTTCTATTTCACATTTTGATTAAATCTAAAGCAGCATGCATGCAGAATCATTATAAACTCAAATGTGAACTTTAAATGGGATTTTAACCCCAGGGATCTACACGTCAAAAAAAAATTATGCACACTGAGAAAATAAGAAAAACATTTCTGCAAGCAAGAGAATTGTTTTCTGATATGTTGATATACCTTGTTATGTTGAAAGGAGAGTGAAAGGACAGCTATTCAGGTAATTATTGAGGGGTTTGATTACCCAATGAAACTCAATGCAGATGAGAGAAAGAAAACTGTACCTTGGTGTGAGAATATAAATTTTATAATATTCAATGGGTTCCTATTCTAAAAAGAATGATTTGATATACTATTTTTAAAGGAGACTGGAAAAGAGGCTATATTTTAAAAATTATTTGAGGCAGTAGCAGACAACACCACCCATGTTGGAAATAATGCTCTATAATTCTTAACAAGCACACAGATCATAAAATGTGTTTCCCATGTTTGTATTTTCTTTAATATTCTATTATGTCTAAGCATAAACAACACTACATATATATACTCATTCATTTCTTCATACTGAGAAATATGAACATTTTGTATTTATCTTAGATACACATGCTCCACTATGTTGACATGACAACTATTTTATACATAAACTCAATACATATAAAACTTTATTTATAAGCTCCAAATTAGGGGGATGATAAAAGATTACTTTCACTTGTAAGATTCACTTTATTTGATGTTGTTCCTGTGGTTCCTGTAAAATAGAAAGAAGAACATGATTTAAAATTATTTTTGTGTTCAGACTTACCTATGTTATATAGTTAAATATAGATTAAGTTAAATATAAATTTGATCCACTTATTATGTTTGTAAATATAAAACAACCTGAAATATTTTGCACACAAAGAATTATGTGAACAATAATAAATTGACTCAGAAGGTTATATTTAGAAGCACAAACATAAAACAATAATATAAGAGGGCACTGTAGGTCATGGGAATTGAAACAATATAAACATAGTACTGATTTATGAAACTCTAAAAATATTTAAATAATTAATCAAACAAAAAGGATTATACAAATTTTTTTTCTGGAGGAAAGATAAAAAATGATCCAAAAATTGATATATTAAGGAAACTGTTTTTTTTTTCTTTCTTTTTCTAGCAGTTTGAATGAGAATGGCCACCACAGGATCACACATGTTTAAATATATGTTCCTCAATTTGTGGAACTGTTTGGAAAAGATAAGATATATCCTTGTTGCAGGAGATGTATGGCTGGAGTAATTTGAGATCTCAAAAGATTCATGTCATGCCTAATATTTTCTTTCTCCTCTTTCTTGTATATCAAGATGTGCCCTTTCAGTTCTTCAAGCCAGGATGCCTGTGCCCTTCCATTAAGCAATCTAAGCCTCAAAGCATAAGCCCAGTTAAATATTTTCAATGCTAAGTTGCCTTGTTAGTTTGTCACAGTAATAGAAAAGTAACTAACATGGAGTCTAATTTATAAAGTAAATTTTTCAAAAGTTTCATGGGACAGAAGTAGGACTGTGCCAGTGATCTAGGCCAGAGCAGGCCCAGGACGTGAAACTCCACAGGAGCAGGTTGAGCCAGCAATCTGGGCCAGGGTAGGCCTGAGATGGCAATCTCCATGGGAGCAGGAGTAGATCCAGACCAGGGACATTTGCGGAGGCAAGACTAAGTCAGTGACCTGGGCTGGAGCAGACCTGAGACACTGAACTCCACAAAAGCAGGTACAGGGGACCAACTGCTGAGTAAGAGGGCATGAATCTGGAGCCTTAGAGGAAACAGATCTGAGCCAGGTCTCCTGAAGGTCTGGGCATGAGTGTGGACCTCTGAGGAACTAGGCCTGAGACAGGGCCTTTGTGAGTCTGGAACCTCTGGGGGAGTAGGCCTGAGCTAGGACATTTGTGGGTCTGAGTGTTGGTCTGGGGCCTCCGAGGGAGTAGACAGGAACCAGAAACCTCTGCAGGTCCAGGCATGAGTCTGAGACCTCTGAGGGAGTAGGCTTGAAGCAGGTCCTCTGCCGGTCCAGGTGCACCTGAGTCTGGGACCCTCTGAGGGAGAAGATCAGAGCCCGAGACATTTGCAGGACCAACCGCAAGCCATGAACCTCTGCAGGAGCAGATTCAGACTAGGGACATTTACAGAAACAGGTTTGAGCCAGCAATCTAGACCAGAGAAGGCCTGAGACAGCAAACTCCACAGGAGTGGAGCAAACCCTAGGAGTGCTGAGCAACCTCCAAGAACAGGGAGTGACCAATGGGGTATCTAGAAGAGTTACCCTGACTGTACCACAAGGAACAACCCTAACCCTCTGAGCCTTTTGGATCCACTGGCGCCTAGAAGATTAATCACCAGAGTCACAGACAGCCCCAACCACACCAATTAGAGTAAAAGACAAGTATACAAGATAAGAACACAAGCAACACCTCAAACTTTTCATGGTGAAATGGCTGAATACATTGCTCCAGGGACTTTTTGCTCAGAGATACAACTTTGAGCTGTAATTATATACCAAATAGGCTTTGCAAGAATTAAGGAAGCCAGAGTAAATATTATTACTTACCTTACTTTAATCACAAGAAAATCACATTGAAGAAGACAGGGAGAAGAGATTAATTCTATATAATCCTCTTGGACTCTAAGTAGCTCACATGGGATGAAGATGCTTCACACTTAGAGAAAGGATACAATTAAGGAAAGGGTACAGCAACATATTATAGAGCTAGAAGAGGATTTCCACTAATGTGCCCAGTAACACGCAAATCCCAAGGCCCCTGATCATAAGTCAGTGACTGTATATAATATATCTGGGACTATCTCACCAAAATAGAAACACCAAAAGTTTCCCTCCTATGGAAACTTTGAGAGACAAACTCTTCTTAGAGGCACTTCTCCAGTTTATCTTCAATAGTAGCTTAGGTGAAGCCTTGTAAAGAATCTATGTGTGAGCCATCATCTGTCATAATAAAACAGATGGCAGCATATTAAAAACACACAATCAATGGTCTTGGAATAATCCTCCACTTAGGGTGCTATCTATGTCTTGAGTAAAGGTCTACACAGATGCATAGAACTTTGGGTGACTGTCCAAGATGTTTCTGTCAATTCTAGAGTTTTTGAAGTTGCTTATAATGCAGTTCTTGTCTATGTAGGTAATGTTATATCCTTCTGGAGTCTTTGATGGAGTTGACCTATTTACAGAAGTAATATAGTTTTCCTTAGTCATGATTAAAGATAAAGTAGATATAAACATTGTAACTATAATTCTTCCTTGATAACTGTTTTGTTATAGGTAATTTTACTATGCTAAAGTTAAAACCTTCCTTTTTATTTAATCAGAAAAGTGGAGGTGATATGGGATTTCCCTCTGTATGCTGTGAATACCATTGGTTAATAAAGAAACTGTCTTGGGCCTGCACAGGGAATAGAAGTAGACAGGGAAAACTAAACTGAATGCTGGAAGAAAGAAGGACAGAGTCAGTGAGAAGCCATGTAACCCTTCTGGAGCTGGATGGAACTTTACCTGGTAAGCCCCTGCCATGTGGTGATATATAGATTAATAGAAATAGGTTAAATTAATATGTAAGAGCTTGCCAATAAGTTATAGCTAATAGGCAAAACAGTGATTTAATTAATACAGTTTCTGTCTGATTATTTCTGATCTAAGCAGTCGGGAACAAACAAGC
>PVIU01021210.1:0-32068 GCA_004026605.1 Ondatra zibethicus | reverse complement strand
GGTTAACTTTTGGGAATTTTGTGAGTTGGTTAATATTGGGTTAACAGTGTGGAATTAGTTATGGTCAATGTTTCAATACCACAGAAACAGACAAAGCGCTATTAAGTAGGTTCAGTTGTTCAGTTGTTAAATCAGCCCAGTGGAGAGTGAATCCTCCAAAGTTGGCTCTAGTGGCCAGCAAAGATCTCAGCAGGCCAGCGGAGTATGATGCTGGCCAAAATGAGATTAAAAAGAGGTTAGGGAAGTTGGTGGGGCCTTGCCAGCATCTGCCACGTCGACAAGTTCCTTTGCACAAGTGTGGGTATGTGTCTATGCACAGCTACACAGTGCTGCATGGCTTCATTCATTCCCTGAGCCACCCAAACTGCTGTTGCGACAGTGTACTCTAGAAATCAAAATGAGTCACAGTTCACTCTGAGTGAAATGAGAATGCCAAGTAGCTGTCTGTTTCCCCATGCTGCTGTGATGGACAGTGTGCTTTATACTGGCGGGGTGGGCAGTAGACTGTCTTCCTAGACATCCAGAAAGAATGCCTGTGCTTTTCATGGCTCTATAGTGAATCTTTCCGTAGAGAAGGCCAGTCAAACATTAAGACATACCCGTTCTTGTTTGCCTGTGATAGATTTCACGGAAATTCTCCAGCCAGCTGACTGTAGTTCTCAACAGCATTGCCATTTCAGATTGTTCCTGCCATCAAGGAAAGACTTGAGTAACAATTACTGCCAGAGATTACTACAGGGGTGGCCAAGTCAATTAAGACAGCTTTTATTTGTATAAGACAGGGTGGCTCTATGCAACCTGACTTGCTTGCCTGGAACAATCTCCTGACTGGCCTCGAACCCCTAGAGATCTGCCTGCCTGTGCTTCCCAAGTGCTGGAATTTGAGATGTTCAACACTATGCCTTGTTCAAATATGATAGCTTTATGAGCTACATATATAAAGTTACATAAAATTATACTGGCAATTATAAAATTATAGAGGGCCACCTAAATTGGGACCTTTGGGGCTATTACTTGGCTATTTTATATGTTAAGACTGCCCAGCCAGCCTGGTCTGGGCCTCTGGAGGCTGACACCCCAGTGTGTCCTGTTTCAGGTTCTCTCGTCTCTGACTTCTGTTTGGCCAATGGGAAGAATAGTGAGGGCAGAAGGAAGGAAACTAAGGCTGTGCGTGCCTTTTCTCCTGCACTCTTGCTAACTAAGGCTGTGCATGCCTTTCCTCCTGCACTCTTGCTAACTAAGGCTGTGCATGCCTTTCTTCCTGCACTCTTGCTCACTAAGGCTGTGCGTGCCTTTCCTCCTGCACTCTTGCTAACTAAGGCTGTGCATGCCTTTCCTCCTACACTCTTGCTAACTAAGGCTGTGCATGCCTTTCCTCCTGCACTCTTGCTCACTAAGGCTGTGTGTGCCTTTCCTCCTGCACTCTTGCTAACTAAGGCTGTGCATGCCTTTCCTCCTGCACTCTTGCTGTGACGTCAGACCCTGACAGATTCTTTTCTCTAGTCCTAGCTCCTTTGCCCTGCCTTTGTTCCTTGCTAGTCCCTGGCTACTTCATCTTTCATTTCTTCCTTTATCCCGCCACCCCTCTGTAAGTGTCCTGCCATTAAGAACCTACTACGGCATCGTGAGGGGTAAATTCCATTTCCTGCCTGCATCTTACTCAATGTAGATGCTGCCACAAACGCTATTTCTGAGTGTGTTTATTACAGATAAAAGTAATACTATACAGCGTTGAGCTTAGTAGAATAAATTCTTTAAATAACCTTTGACAGGTATTTTTAACAGATCCTAAGTATAAATTGTTTTTTTTTCTTTTAATCTCTTGCTGTCCACAGGTTTAAGTATTGAACAAACGATTCTGAAAGATCTAAAGGAGCTGTCAGATGGTGAAATAAAAGTGGCTGTCAGCACTGTGAACATGACCCTGGAGGTAAGGGCAGGGGGCTTTTCCAGCCAAAAGAGATTTCACACAATTGCTGTCTGAACACCCGGAGTACAGCCTCATGCTGTGTGAGTCTGTTCTCCCCCGTAAGTCAGGGTAGGGTTTACTCTGAGGGTCTGACTTGATGGGAGGTTATCGTTGCTGTGGAAGCCCTATGTACACCAGTAAAAACCCTTCACGCGTGTCAGTGTTTAGTAGTGATGGTACAGACGTGACTAGGTGCGCTTGCATATTTTCTTTGTGCAAACAAGTTGTGGTGTGCCCTTTGTGAGCTGTTTGGTCACATGCCATTTTGATAATCGGCTGTGACAACTGCAATATTAAGAAGGGGCCTCAGCTCTCCCGTGCGGTTAATGAATGACTTTGAATGAATGCCACCCTTGTCTTTGTCTTTCCTTAGTAAATTACCTCTCGTCTACTTTGGGGGTTCTCAACGACTTGTGTGTTAATCTTAATTAACCCAACTAATGGGAGCTATATTTTATCGAGGTGCATCTTTGCCTTCGTGGAAGTCCGTATTTTTATTTATTTATTTGTGATGTTGCATTTCCTCAGTCAGGCTATCCCACCCATCTTTGATTGGCGGCGTGGAGTTCAGAAGTGTGGAGCTAAAATTTGCTAGATGGGAGCGTGTCTTTGGAATGGTGTGTTGCTGTTTGTGTCTTCCTTGTGACGGTGGGGCCTGTCTCAGTGTGTCTATTTCTGGGAACTGGCTAGCATACATATTAGTGTTCGCATTTCAGAAAACCCACGAACAAACCAGGACCTTTGTTCTGTGACATCACTGTGAATCCACCCCCAGTGGATCGGCCCCACAGTTCAGCTCCTAGATGTACGTGAGCCACAAGGGCTGGCTGTCCTCAGGACCAGCATGTAGCACCTCCGAGCTCACGGCATTCCTTTTCAGTGTGTGGCTGGTGGATCAATGCAACAGTTTCCATGGACTTTCAGATGGATAAATGCTCCATCTAATTAGTTGTGGGTGTGAACCAATACAAGAGATGTGTGCAATTTGGGACGTAGTAACTAGATAATCACCTTCAATTAGAAATCTGCCTCGTGTCTAGAAACCCAAGTAAAACATGGATCTTGCAAGGGTCAGTAGCTCTGAGAATCATTTCTACTGGTTCAAGCCTTAGGGTTTGCTTTAGCTCCCCCCTCCCTTGTCCCCCTTCATTTAATGGCATCTTATTAGGTTTTAAATGGCTTGTTTGGAATTCCTTTCTAAATTAACATAGAATGTCTTGTAATTGCTCAGGGAACTGTCGTGTAGTTAGTGAGTTATTTTAAGGCTGTGAATATCACAGACTTACTGTAGCTTCGATGTACCTTCATTTGTTTTATAGCAGGATATAAATGGCTTTGTCAAATACATTAAACTGTAAACGTTTATCAAGCAGAATCAGAGATGGAATGATAATATAATCTTGACAGTAATTTCTGTGGACAGTAATTAATCAGGCCGTTAAGTATGATTCTGGAATTCCTGTGTGATTTTTCTGGGAGGGGACAGGGTATTTGTGTGTATCAACAGGTACATATGAAACTCACCAGCTGAAAGTGAGCTGGGATGTTATTAACACCACGTCTGTATTTGCATCAGAGTGATGGTGTTAAAGAGAGCTGAGAAACAGAGCAAGGACTCCTTCCTAATGTGCCAAAGCTTCCCTGGAAGAGAAGATGCCTACTAATCCAGTATGTCAGTTTAAACCCCACACAGGGTTAAAGGTGGAATTTATCTACCTCCCCCACCCCCACTAAGGCATCCTGTGACACAAAGCTGTTTTCCTAACCCCGTTTTGGAGGTGAAGGTAATTGGGGTTCAGCATTCCTTTCTGATTTTCACCCACCTCACTTTAAAAACAGAGACCAGAAACACCCAAACATTATGGTTTTAGCAGAGTTTTGCAGTGCCCCCTCCGTCTGGGTAAGTCCTCAAGGAGGCTCTTCGCTGTCCCCACAGCTTTCTGGATCAGGCTTGTTCTTCTAAGCATGGTCACACCGGGTTGATACTCTCTCCTCCTTACAGCTGCCTCTGAGCTCTTATGCAGTACAGTCTGTATAACCACCGACCAACTGAGGACTTAAATGTGTCCTATGAATTCCATTAAGTGTGAACTGGTTTAGAATATTTACTTATAATTAGATGGTATTTTTAGCTAGTTGGGGGTGCTATTTTGACATGTCTTCAACTTTTGGGCAAAGTTGTAGGGTAGGTGCTTAGTAAATACAAATATTTATTTGCAATTTGTTTGATATCTGATTGTTACTTGTTTCTGAATGTATGTACTTTTACACTGCTGAGAATTGAACCCAGGGTGTTAGGCTTCCTAGTTCAATTCTCTGCCACTGCCTAGTTCTTGGTTTTTTTTCATGTTTTTCTTTCCCTTCCTTCCTTCCTTTTTTTCTTCCTTCCTTCCCCCCATCCTTCCTTCTCTTTATTCATATATGTGTATATATATATATATATATATATACACGTATCTGTCTATATATACACATATATAGGCTCAGGGTGACCTTGAATTCCCGTTTTTTGCCCTTTTTGAGCCAGTTTCATTCCATTATGACTGAAAGCTAATTCAGAGAGATTTTTTTAAATGACCCACATGTTCATATTCATGGCCATCACCACTTATTCAGCAGCCTAAATATTGAGTAGTTTTGCAAACTAGCCAGCTGTTAAATCAAGAGAGGGCAATGGGAGGCTCTGCAACAGGTCAAGGAGAAGGGAAAGGCACCCCACATGTCTGATGGCCCTTTGCATTGCTCTAGTTCCACCACTGTGTTTGGCATGGTCTTGGTGTGCCCAATGGACCAATTAACTTTCTTGGGTCTAAGTATTCAGAAATCCAAGAAGCTTTTTTCCTTGTAAAGCACAGAGGGAGCCACAGGCATGGGAGGTAGAAAGCACTGATGTTGACAGAGGGATTCGGGTGTTCTACATGACCACAGGCATGGGAGGTAGAAAGCACTGATGTTGACAGAGGGATTCGGGTGTTCTACATGATAAGGAAAAAGCTTACAGATTCCCCTTTGTCATTTTTGATGTAGATTTCTCACAAGTGATAACTGTAACCTAAAATATGCTAAAATTAGTTGTGGGAAGGGCTGCCATAAAAATCAAATTATTATAGTAGCACAGTTTTAGAGCTTTGCCCAACACACCTGTTATAACTGAAGGTGACTGTAAGTGAACCCTACTGAAGTTGAGCGGCGGCAGCAGCAACAGGGCCTTCTTCACAGACAGGGTGGTGGGAAGCCAAGGCATTCAGTCCCTTTCCCCATTTCCTTCAAGGCATTTGAGTCTGATTGCTGCATGCAAGGAAGGTGCCTGAAGTGGTGACATCCAGTTCATTGACTGATGATTGTTGAACTCATCCTTTGGGCCTTTTCATTGGCTACTGACTTGTCCATCAGAAGAAAACATATGAACCTTAAAGCTTGTGGTGATTTGGAACCAAAATGACCTTAATTCATTTGCTAGCAGAGCCATTAACAATTCTGTTTGTTGGGCCTCATTTATACCCTGGCAAAGCAGTGTGTTAAGGTGTCTGTATCTTTCCATTCTAATGAGAAGCTGCTGAGGTGGGACATGGTAGAACTAGAGCAATGGTTCCTTTGTCAACACTTCCTTAAGCGTCTCCCTGGAGATTACAACACATTGGCATCTTTACTTTATGAGGACAAAGGTCAGGCACTGGCGATTGCTTTTTATCAGTAGCGGCAGGATTTGTTCACACACAGAGAAACTCAAGCTGTAACTAGTTGTCAGGGCTGAGTTAAGGTGCTGTAAGGTCCACAGACTGCAGGGTTCAAAGAAAATCGATTACCTTAAGGTTCTGGAAGCTCCAGGCCTCAGATCAAGATGCTCGCAGGATGAGTGCCTGCTGAAGGCCATGGGAATGAATGACATTCCTTGGCTTGTAGAAGCACCATCTAGATCCCTATCTTTATGTCATCTGCCCTTGGTGTGTGGCTCTGTGGCCTGACTCTCCCTGCCCCAGCTTTAAAGACAAGTCACAGTGGATCAGACCCTACCTAATGATCTCATTTAACTTATATCTATCACAGTCCTGTTTCCTAATAAAGCCACGGTCTAATTTTGACAGAGAGCTTTCAGGGGGACGTACGCTGTGATGAGGTGTCTGAGCAGGCTCAAGATAAGAAAACAGACAATGGGTATGTCTGTGTGAACAGGGACCTGTGCTGCCGCACACAGGTCAGTTTACTGCAAGTGAGAAGCACCTGCGATCACAGCTCTTAAAAGTTAATCCCCATTTAAGGGTAGGGTTCTGGGTCATTCTGGGTCATTCTTCTGCAGAGGTGGGGGCTGGGGGCCCCTCCTGACCAGCGCTCTACTGTTTGAAACCTAGGGGAGAGAGCTCCAGGGCTGCATTCTGGTAGAGTAGCTCAGTGCACTGACTCATCACTGTCCACAAGGTGCCTTGGAACACAGCAGGGGAAACCCACCAGCACTTTCCATTAGTGCCAAACGAGGCACAGAGCAGAGGGGATGCCTTGAGCGCTGCTCCACCCCTCCCTGCAGGAGGGAGTATTTACCCAGGCCTGTGAATGTAATACCATCACAGCCAGTGGTCTAAGCCTGATCCAGCCCGCCTATACCTCTTGAGGCCCCAATGATGACTTCTGCTTGTTTGAGCATAGATATAGATTTTCTTTAAGTCAAGATGGAAGACCTGCTTTATCGTATCATAAAATGCAGTTTCTTCTAGGGAAATATTTTTGACTAGCATATTTTTCAAAATGTTAATAAATACTGAACTATTTTTGAAATAAATGGCTTTTCAAAGCCTTTTTACCCAACCAATGGAAATATCTGGCAAACCCTTCCAGGTTCTATTGAATAAGAAAAAGAGATAAAAAGGAAAAGACAGAACTTCTCCTAGGCATGGTGGAGAAGAAAGTTTATTGAAGGTATGTGGGAGAGGGAGTCGAGAGTGGACATGACCAGGCTGAGCTGGGCCATGTGGGAAGAGGGGAAGGAAAAGGGAGGGAGGAGAGGGGGAACCAGGTGCAACCACCAGGAGGCCAAAGGTCCAAATGGGAAGGGACAGGTAACCAAAATGTCTGGATTATTTAGGGAAGAAAGCCTCTGGGAGAAGGCCAGTTCAGCCCCTGGGCTGGTGAGTTCAGGGTGGAGTATGCCAGTCATACCCTCTAACAGGTAGGGACTGAGGGATGCTGGGAGAACCTAGCTGCCAGGTCTGCTTTGATATTAAATAAGGTGCCTCAACTGTTTGTCCCAGGTTTGAAACTTGACACCTGTCATTGTTGTATTTTGAGTGGTATGTTCCTAGGGATCAAACCCAGGGCCTCACATATGTCAGGCATATGTTCTCCTGCTAAGCCATATCCCCAGCACTTCTGGGTTCTAAATGATGAGTGTTTCCATTTCCTTCCGGGTCTACTGTAAAAGATGGCATATGGTGATACATGGTCCATGTCCATCAGACACTGCGGTGAGAGCATCCACGCGTTAATTCCACCCTCCTGGAACCCAAGAGGTAAGGATGCTGTGGTAGGTCCCTACTCTGATGGCAGTGGCTCCAGCATCCGCAGCCGACAAGCCCATTTGGTGCTTCGGTTGGGTGACTGGAGGGGATTCAGAAACTATTTTCAACATACGGCTCCCCGCTCTGCCTGGAAGGACCTTTCTCACCCTATTCCACGAAGAGGAAGGAATCTCAAGGCCCAAGGGAGGAAGGTTTTAGGAATCCTGTCAGAGCAGGAAGAGGCTGCATCAGCAAAAGTCCACCCCAGTTTGGGTGACAGCTCCTGAAAACTGGGAAGCTGGAGCACAGAGCACAGCCTGCAGGCAGTGCAGCGGGTTGGAGAGCTCCCTTCCCGGGCAGATCAGTTGCTAGAGCTTTGTGTTTCCCAGCCCACATCTGGAACTCAGACCCATGCCTAATTCCATGCCTTTGCTGCCATGCTGTGCTTCAGGGTATAAAGTGGAGAACAGCCTGCTTAGCCAACATTCAATGGTGGGGATTTTTTTTTTTAAATCAAAACAAAACAGGACAACTCTTGAACATTGGTAGTAACTCAAAACAACAAAACACCGCGTGGCTGAGGCGTTTGAACTTCACAGCCTCTCATGCTAAAGAATTCCAAGAGGTTTAAAGCAAATGACAAAATGGCTGGATGACTGTCATGGAGGGATTTCAAGAATCAGTCTGCATGAGGCACACAGAGTGTAGACTGCAAGTTAAAATCAATTTCAAGCTAATGATTCATAGCTTCTTGAGCACTGTGGCAGAATTAAGAGATGGAAACTGGACCTGGAAATGCGGGCTTTCATTCCCACTGTGGAATGAGCCGTTCCTGAAGGTGGGAAGTCACTGGAGCAGGATCAGCGTGCTCTAGTTAAAGAATTCCGTAGGCAGCTGAAGATGGTGACATTTTAAGATCTTTGCAAACTGTATGTAGGCACTTTCTGACAATGGCCAAAAATGTGTCATCAATGTGTATTGGTCCCCTTTCTGTCACTATAGTGAAGTACCTTAGATGAATCAACTGATAGGGAAGAAAGGTTTGTTTTGGCTCCTGGTACCTAGGGTTTCCGTCTGTGGTGGCTTTGAGTTTGTGGTGATACAGTATGTCATGGCAGGACATGTGACAGAGGAAGCTGCTCACCTCAGGGAGGCCAAGAAGCAAAGAGAAAAGCAGGAGGGAGCTGGAGGTTCAATATCAGCTTCGAGGCCTCGTCCTTCAATGCCTAAATTTCTTCCATGTGGCCAACGTCCGTCATCTCCCAAGCAGTGTCTCAGGTTGGAAACATGGACCTTTGATTCAAACTAGAGTGTAGCTAAAAGTCTGCAAGAATGTGCTTACTCAAACATGCATTGCGATGGGACTTTTATTTTGTTTCTCCAACTACACTCAACTTAAGGGTAACGAATCGCCACTGACGACTTCTCCTGATTTTATCTATTAGTCAATTTCAAATGGACCTTCATGATTCATAAAACACATTGATCTAGCTGTCTTCTGTAAATGGATTTTCCTAAATGGCGCCAAATCCCTTTTTACATTTTCTAGCTATCATTTTTGCTTGCTATGATCTTAATATTTGCATCTCTCCAAGATTGATACTGAAACTTAATTCTTAACACAGTAGTTTTAGAAGTGAAAGCTTTAGGAGATGATTAGGTTAAATTGGATAATTTTCATAATGGCTGTTTCTAATTTGCAAATAATGGGTTTGCATATTTTCTGAAATTTGCCACCCCTTACAACATGGTGCCAGCACACTCCTGGGGCTCTGGTCCCTGATGTGAGGGGGTGGGGACATGTGACAAAGGGGGCAGGAAATGGAGGTGACCAGCTTGGGATGCAATCTACCCAAGCCTGCAAACTTTCTTCTGGTACCCAGTGCTGCGCCATTAAGTCCAAACTTTCTGAAAATGTTCTGTTTCTTCATCTACCCTGTGCCCATAGAGAATGTTAGCATATAACCTATGTGTTGGTGGGTGCAAGAATAAGGCCACCAGACCTTTAAGGGGCGCTTGCCATACATGTAGAAAAATACATCCCTTCATAAGATACTGGAGCTGGAGGGCTGATTCTTTCCTTCCTTCCTTCCTTCCTTCCTTCCTTCCTTCCTTCCTTCCTTCCTTCTTTCCTTCCTTCCTTCCTTTTGAAGTAGACCAATAAATAGACTTTTTTAATAATCAGAGAAAAAATACAAACTTAATTTACAAACATCGTTTACTTGGCTAGCTCCGCTCACTTTAGCCAAAGGCATTTTCCTTTTGGCCATGAATGAATTTAATTTGGATTAAGAGTCTGGTCATGTTTAAGGTACCGGGTAGCATTAATAATTGCCCTGCAACCTTTCCTTATTGAAGCCAAACACCACAGCTGTGGCTGCCTCTCGGGCTGCTGGCAACTCAGGCTGAAGAAGCCCTGCTGTCTCCACATTTTGCTCCCTTCTCTGGTGCAGAGGTAGAGCCTCCGTTGGGGGTGATACCTCTGGGATTGTGGTATTTCCTGTAAATTTTCACAAAGATGGCCTTTTTTTTCTGTGTCACCTTGACCGCTCCGGTCTTTCCTCCCCAGAGTAGGGTTTGTTCCTATTGTACCTCCATGGGCTCCTTCCCTGCAACATTGCCATAGGAGACGTTTGTTATCCGGATCATCCCATAAGATGACGAAGAAACCAGAAACAAGTGAGTTAATTCATTCTCTGCTTTAGCACTGAGGGGACTAAGAAATAGCACCACCCCAAATCTATGGTGACAATTTGAAGTGTCTTCTTAGCTAAGGATCTAATTCTCTTCTACCCATTTCCTCGGAGAAGGGACCCCCTCAGGCCATGGCACTATGCCGGGATGGCTGCTTTTTTGCACTGTAAATACATTTTTTAAGTGTACTGTAATGTCATTTTGATGGCTTAATTTCTGAAAGGATCTGGCTAATTGCCTTTTTAGGAATGTACTCAGACCAGTTTGAGCTGCCCCGAGTTACTTTTAATAGCAGCTGTTGCTTACCTTGCCTGTGGTTTATCTCCCCTGTCACCTGCCTTCAGAATTCTCTCGCAGACTTGGAGGCCTGACCTTAGTTTAAATTAGTTTGACTGTAGCCTTCCAGTGAAGCACAGGCAATGTTTTAATGGTTAATTACTACGTTGTATCAACTCGACATGGAGAAAGCAGGTTGCCAAGCTGAAGGAAATTTCAGAGAAATCTGAAATCTCTTCAAAAGACAGCAGGGTGGTGGTGGCGCACGCTTTTAACCCCAGCACATGGGAGGCAGAGGCAGGTGGGTCTCTGGGTTCGAGGCCAGCCTGGTCTACAGAGTGAGTTCCAGGACAGCCAGGACTATACAGAGATATCCTGTCTTGAAAAACCAAAGCCAAATCAAAAACTCAAAACAACACAGCAGGGGAATGAATGCCTTTGAGCTGTAGAGGTCCTTCACCCCTCTGTGCAAATACAGAGCTGGTTCCCTAAGTGACTCGACTGTATTTTGGTACACGCTAAAAAGAAATCTGTTTTGAGTGGTGACTTAGAGAAACAAGGAGGGTCAAACAAAGGAATCTACTTTTGCGGTGCAGACCTTGTGTGGATCTTAATCCAGCGATTGCCAAGGGTACCGCTCTGGCCGCATTAAGAGGATACTGCGGACCAGTGGTGCCGCCTAGTGGTAGAGAAGGGAAAACAGGCTGTGCCGCTGGAAATAGATCTCAGTATCCTCATTCTAAGGACTCTTTTGAAATGCCAACACACATCCTCAGGTACCTCCCCCTGCCTCACCCTTTGTTTTAAAACTTTTTATTAATAAAATGCAACTTTTCTCCATATTGGAAAAAAGAATAGTTGTATTCATACCATACATCCCACACCTAGAAAACAAATATAATAAAATAGACCCAACATGCCTTAAATGTTATCAGACATTTACTGGGGTATTTGCCTTTCATTTGTTTTTTCATTGTATTCCCCAAAACCAAGCTTTGAAATAAATAAGTCCACAATGCCAGTTTTTGTTTGTTTGTTGGGGGGGGGATTCTGAAAGACTCTCCTAAATGTGGTTTCCAGTGTTAAGCACTGTGGTTAGCTATCTTTTGCTGTGCAACATTTTAGTCTAATGTTCTTTTTATGATCCTGTCATGAAATCTAGTTTAAATTTCCTCACAAATTCTCATGCCGGGCACATCTCATTTCTCTTCTGCTTTCTTTTTATGCCAAACCTAAAGTAAAGCAGTCATTTTGTGCCTCCCTGTCCACGGGCTCAGAGAGGCTCTTGACCCACATTGTCTCCACCAGTGGTCCTTCTCAGTCTACAGCGCCGCAACTGGCTGGTGCGTCATTGGGCTGGAGTGCACACACACACTTCATTCATTCATTGCCCCACCCGTTAACGTAGGTATTTCTTCATGAAACATTAGTTGCGCAGCTTCCGTGTGCCTGAAGTACAGATTTGATCCTGTTATGCACTGCTCTCTGTTCTCTTGTGTTTATAAACAGGAGATCTCAGTGTTGCAAATGACTAAATGTGAATACCAGAGAAACAGAGTCTGATTTGGGAGAGGAACGCACGGTGGAAAATGTGCCCCGATTACTTTGAAACCAAACTTTGAAAGGCACGTAGAAGTTGGTTTGTGACTGAGACTGGAGGCTGGGAGTGGAAATGAAGGTCCCCTAGTGTTCCAGCTAGAGCAGTGGCTCTCCGCCTTCCTGACACCGTGACCCTTTACACAGCTCCTCATGCCGTGGTGACCCCAGCCGTAAAATTACTTTCTTTGTTACTTCATAAGTGCGGTTTGCTACTGTATGAATTGTAACGTAGATATCTGATGTCTCCGATGAAATTAGGCGACCCCTGTGATAGGGTCATTCAACCTGGAAGTTGGGAACCACTGATCTAGATGAAGGAGAGCACACCTGCTACAGCTGGATGAGCGAGCACAGTGTGCAATACTGAGTTAGAAGTCTGGGGAAATGGCCTCATCCTCGGGCTTGGATCTACTTTGTATTCAGTTCTGGACAGGCTGCTGGGTTGATCCTTGCAGTAGAACTCCCAAGAAGAAAGGAAATAGGAGGATGACAGGAAGAAGAGCAGCAGACACGCGATTAGGAAATCAGAAGGCAGCTAGAGAAATGAGCGCACACCACGGGCTGTCTAACAAGACCCTGGGACTAATTCTTCCCCTTCTCCACTAGGGCAAAGGCTGATGTGTTCCTGGAGATCCAGAGTGTTCCCACACTATATGATAGAACCCAGAAAACATATTATTTCAGACTTCCCAAGGTAGGGAAGGAGGGGTGGGGTGACGGGAGCACAAATTAACAGTTGGTGATGGAGGAGCTGGGAAGGTGGCCAAGGGACAAATGCTGGCCAAAACCAGACCAGGAGGCCGTGACTGAGATGCAGAGAGCTGGGAGGGGCAGAAACAAGACCTAGAGAGCCTGGATCCTGTCTTAGGGTCCACATCCTTAGCTGCCACCCAGGTTAGGAAGACTCTTCATGCGGCCGGTGTCAGGATGCGACACTTTGAGGCACGAAATCACACTGGAGAAGCCAGAGTTTTCAAATTCTGGAACCAAATAACATCTCCTCTTGGTCACAGAGGAAATACAAGTGCCGCTTGCTACCTCCGAGTAGAAATGGTGGGACGGGGAAGGTGGCAGACATCAGCGGGTGGTGTCTTGTGCTTCAGATGGGAACTTATTGCTGCTTTCTTCAGAGGATTGCTGAGGGCTAGGTTAACAGCAGCAAATATTTAGAACGGTCCTGGCATATGCTAAGCCCTTCCTAAACATGGTAATAAATTATGTAACACAATCATGTGGATCCGTCTATGCTGAAAACATTTTCAGACAGAAGATGATTCCATCACTAACAAAATAGCAGTGAATCTGAAAACATTTTTTAAATTAAAACTGAAGAAGTATCGGAACTGTTGCTTATTTTGACCAAAAACACTAAATTATTCATATGTGTATATAACCCAGAAGCTGATGTTGGGTGGCTTCGTTGGCCAGTCTCCGCCTTATTTCACTTACTCACATTTTTGACACCGGCTCTCTCACTGAACCCAGACGTCACTGATGCTGCCAAACTGTATGTACAGTAAACTTCAGGAATCCACCTGCCTCTGCCTCCCCAGAACTAATTACAGATGTTGTGTTGCAGATGTAACTGTTGGAGCTGGCCACCCCACGATTCACTGTTCTCTTCATTTTGACCACTTGTGGTTTTCCTGTGAGGGTCTCTGTCTGCTGTAAAGAGAAGCAAAGCTTCTTCGAGGCTGAATGAGAGTCACAGTTAGCATGAGAATTTTGACTGCAATTAGGAACTGTGCTGGTCCAGTAAAGGGGCAGTAGAAGGTTGTCTTCCAAGAGTATACCCTCACTAGCCCTGGGTAGTTGGCCCTATTTCTAGTACCAGGCATTTTCCCCTCCTTCCAGTGGCCTTAAGTCCAATTACTTGTTGGTTACTGCTAAGATATGAGCGCCACTATGGCACCTTTAGGGATATCTTGCTGTGCTGGTGGTCATTGTGGTTATTGGCATCTTCATCTGGGTAGGACTGTTGATTGCTCGCCCAGTTGTCAGTTTGAAGAGCACCTTCCAGCACTGTACAATCTGCTCTTCAGGGAGACACTTTCAGGTTCTGACAGCTTGTTATGGTGCTGGCCATTAGAATTGTTTGCTGAGTGACTTGACTGAGACGTGAAAGGAAGTGAATGGCCTCAAGTCCCAGGGTAAATCAACCGGAGACCTTGACTCTGAAGACCCATCATTTCCTCCTTGTTCTGTGTTGGGTCACAGAGGAAAACCAACTGTTCTGTGACGATTGTCTAAGCTAGTTTTTTGTCAACTGTCTAGGTGAATGAGCTGACCATGGAGACAGCAGCAGCAGTGGGACCTCTTCTTGGTCTCCTAGTCCTCCTGGCTAAAAGTTTAGCTTTTCTCAGGATGCTCTGGGTCCTGTTGAATTCAGTCACGACTGCCATCAGAGTACAAGGTGTGCCTGGGAGCAGCTGTCCTCACTCACGAGGCTGTAGCTTCATGGAGAAGACTATGATGAAACGGGGTAACGGTCCTTCTCTCCATGTGGTCTTCCATTCAAGCTTCTTCATATGAGACCAGAACTGATCTCAGGTACTAGAAGCAAGAATGTTAGAGGTCAGGGGTCACAAGTTCCTTATGATTATGCCATGTTCTACCTACCAAAACATGTCATTGGTGCCACTTTAGACAAAATGAGGAAAGATAGTCCACCTTGGAATGAGAGAAGTTGGGAAATATCCATCAGCATCTTCCAACAGGCTTGACTCTTTCTTAACAAGTTTTTCATTTGCACTGTCCTTGTCACGGGAAATGACTCCAGGATCCTCTGAGGGTATCCAGATCTTCAGACACTCAAGTCAACTCACAGAGGGGTATAATTTGCATATAATCCCACCCATTTTTCCATATACACCAAGCCTCTAGATTACTCATAACCTATAATACCTCATAAATATCATGTCAGAAATTACCATACTACATTGTTTAGGGAATTATGATGGGCAAAATATCTGATCATGTTCAGTTATTTTTCTCAGACATTTTAAACCCAGGATATTTAATCTATGGATTTGGACCCAACAGATTCAGAAAGCTGGTAGTATCTGTACCTTTTAAATGCATTAGTTAGTTATCTAGGGTTTTGTGCAGACAAATACTGTCCTATTAAAAGTTCTTGAGCTAATTGGGAGATTCCTATTGCCCAGCACACTGGGAGAGAACAGTGATGAAGCCAGGGTCTTCTTGCTTTTTGACCAATCCACTTCGTAAGTCTTTGCCTTGGAGATGTAGCTGGGGCTGTGAGACTCCAATTCTCTTTGCAGGCTCTCAAATCTCCATTACCACAGAGGATTTTAATGACCGACTTTGAAAATACCCATAAAGCTTTCCTTTGGTTTACAGAGTTCATAATGACAGGAAATGGCAGAGAAGATATTTGAGAGGTCAGGTGACATATATCCATGCCAGGCTGAGGAACAATAGGAAACTGGAGGGATTCATATTTGTTTATGCTGTGATAGAATTTGAGCTTGAAAACTATAAGGTTGACATTCTTGGTCCTACTCAAAATAAGTGATAATTTCAGGATAGAATAATTTCAGGAAAGCCATTGAGGTGAGTCAGTTCTGGGGTGAAGGCATGGTGAAGAAACCGAGGGACAGACAGACAGACATACTCTAGAGGTTACCACTGTAAGGCTAAAAGGAAGAGAGAAGTGCCCAGAACCTTGGAGAATACTGTTGAAAAGAGAGTGGTCTCAAGAGGTTTTGACAATGAAATCTACCCAGAAATCCTGCCTATCCTCTCCTGCCTACTAGCTATGGGACATTTGGCACTTTATTAAACCAATCAGGTAGCTCAAGCAGAGACAGATCTTCACAGTATACAAAAATATTATCCCACAACACCATACAAGTAAAGGAAGGAATGTCAATCTAAAGAGTGAAAAATACCCTGACTATTTGGGTTGCAGTGAGTTCTAGAATTCCCATCTGCAGTAAGCCCTTACTAAGAAAATCGTGGGAATAGATGTAGGAATCTGTGATTGGCCAGACCCAGGCCATGTGTGAGGGACAGCCAACATGCATTTTCCTTAGGTCTTATCCAAGTGGCTGACTTTAAAGTGGAAACCGAGCAGATCTCTACTGAGAGAGGAGAGGAGGCACCATCTCCGTTACTGTGGAAACACGGGATGAAATTTCATCGCAGCTGCCTAGGTATGAAGAGATGGAAGGTGTTTGATTGTAACAGGGAAGTGAGTGGTCATTTATTGCCACTGTCTAGGGCCACAGGCCCATCATGTAAGACGCAGCACTAACGAAGAGCAGGAAACTAACATTTGTCCCCTCCATAAAGTAAGAGCTCCACCGCCTCTCTTCTTTCAAATCCCATTCCTCTGCTTCATAGCAATAGTGTCCTAGACTACAGTCAGTTGGTTGATGAGGAGCAGAAAAGGCCAGGAAAGAAGATATGAAGAAAAGAGCATATTCCCCTCAACTGGCAATGAGGCTGGCTGAAAAGGGTTGGAGCATAACACTATACATGACTGCACCTGTGCCAGTGACATGGGGTTGGATATTTTGACCACTGAACCTCTTACTGTGAAATAATCGTGAGAGCTATGTTAACTAAGAGTATCCAGAGAAATCACGGGGTTTACTAGAAGTTGTTATGTGGGATCATGGCAAGAATTTGCTCTACAGCATGACTGTACATCCATACCTCCAAATCCTGCTTGGTTTTCTTATGTTTATATGGTAGTGTCTTTTACCTAAAGATGATGCTTTTCAAGACCCTGGATGCCCAGTGCACATATATACTGTGTTTCCTATGCATGCATGCTCATGGTAGCTTGGTTTATAAATGAGATAGAGAAAAGGATTGAGATTAATAGCCAAATTGAACCAATCACAGCAGTGTACTATATGATAAAGGTTGCTAAAATGTAGCACTTTTCTCTCAAAATATGTTTTTCAGACCATGGTTGAACACAGGTTGGTGAAACTGGAGAAGTAAAATCAGATGCTGGAAGACAGACTGCTGTGTTCTTATAGACAAAGTGGGGCTCAGGAAGACTGCCATGTGCCCTGTAGATAGAGGGGGCTCACGAAGACTTCTGGGTACCCTGTAGACAAAGGGGGCTCCTTCTTTCTCTAAGATACCTCTCTTTCAAGTGTCAGCTTCTGTGTAAATGGTTTCTCCTTACTCTGAATTTAGGTGGACGGGCAGGGAGGGAAGGAGCAACACTGGTTTGTTGACTTCCTACCTCCCGAGGCTCCCCAGACAGACACGTTTTGGTTGCATGAGCATGCAGTGAGGTAATTTGACTGAAAAGTGTGTCCCTGTCAACTTGAATACTTCAAACTCCCACAATGCAAAGTTTTGAGGTTCAAGAGAAAGGATTCTTGTTCCTTGAAAGCCAAAGAACTCCCTGGTAGAACTTGCCAGTTACTCGTAATTTCTTGTTCAGACAATGTTATCGTATGCGAAGCTTTGTCTCTGCATTTAATAGATTTATTTGCCAACTTTTGCTATCTATCCATTGTTTGATTTTTTTCCTGTTTTTGAAACTTGCAAACTTTCTCCCGTTTTGTATTCATATCTGTGTCAGGCACAAAGATAGTCTATAAATTTGTTTTTGTTGTTAAAGAAGCAAGTAAACATGTTAACATATAATCTGCCAGTAATGGAATTGGAAACAAAATCGTAGCAACTTAGAATGCTGTTCGGAGATATCTTTGCGCTGCCTGTTGTGAGAAGTTAGGGTATGTAAAATAAATGATGTATGGAGCTGTAGGAACGCGACTTTTCCAGATACCTTATGTGTAAGGAACATTAAACATAGGGCTCTCGTTTAGCAAATAAATAACCATTCATTTTGATGGCTGCATAGTCTGGACTTTCGTGCATATTTTTGCAAAGATAAGAAGAGGCCATTAGGGACTTAATATAAAATAAATCGCCAAGGGGTCTTCTTGCAGTCCTAGTCTTCCTGCCACATGGTGTGTTACTAATGTGCATAAATGGGCTTAAATGAATTTGTTATCTGTATTGCATTTGCAGTATGTATATATTTATATATTATTTTTTAATTGTGTTTAAAAATAAAACATTAAATACATCATTTTGGAGAGTTGAGAACGTAGAATACGTAAATCAATCAGCTTCAATTAGTATTTAAAATGTCAGTATATTAGATTTGCCTGTGGGTGTATTTACCCCACAGAGTTTAATGTATTTTAGTTTTGTCGAATATGAGGTAGCCATATGGTTAATTTGTCATCTTATAAGAATAGGAGGCTACGATCCAAGTTCGATTAATGACATGACACTTATGCGCCTCCGAAAGAGTCCTGTCTTCCTTGTTTTATTGATGCCGTAGGTCAGATGCTGAGCACTGCTTCCAAACGGCACGGATGGCTTCCAGAAGCCAAGGAGCTTTGATGATTTGCTTTCTTCTCTAGTTTTTTTTTCTTTTTTACAATCATAGCTACAGAAAGCAGGTGGTAGGGAACTTCTGAATCATAGCAAACGGTTTGCCGGTACTGCATCCACAGGGTAGTTTCCTAAGACTTTATTACTAGATGTGCTTTACATTGATAGATGAAAATTAATAAATTCTAATCTGATAAAATTGAAAAGATGGATATGTTCTTTGCATTCAAGTCTAGAATTGTTCTAAAAGTGGTTTTGACAATATTTTAAACTAAAGTCATTCATCTTAAAAATGTATTGGTATTTGTCTAGTAAAGATGTCCTTATTAAAGAAACCATCAATTTAAGACACTAAAGATGCTGATTAGAATTTTTAATTATTTTTATTAATAATTTGCTAAGGGATGTTGAATTGTTGTATCCATGTTAAGTTTTCTAGATCTATTTCCTTTCCAAGTATGGGTCTATGGGGTAAATATACTCTTCCAATATTCTATTCTAATCAACTCTTTATGAAGCTACTATTTTCAAAGGGCAAAAACTTTTGAAAATTGAATGTGGTCCATCTTCTTTTTCAAGTTGTCTTAAAATTATGTGTAACGAACATTACACATTGTCTTCGGTGTAGAATTATCATTCAATTAACATATATATTAGATAAGATATGGGCCTTGGCTCATAGGTCTCAATCATATTTGTTTCTGAGCACAAATGAAAACCTACAGCTACAGAAGCAGGCAAGTTAGTGGGCGTGTGTGTGTAACCTCCCCATGTGACTAGTGTGAAAGCACTTACCACTTGCCTTCGCTCGCGCTGGCCAATTTGTCATTCTGGTGTTGTTGTTCTTGCTTCTATCTAGGCTTTCCTGGAGATGTTTATGGGGCATGGGCTTTAGCAGCAGGAGGTGTGTTTTGAAAAATGTTAAGTGTAAAACAGATCTTGTAATTTATTCATATGTTATTCAGTGTTTGCTTCCTCTGCTTGACAGTGTATGCACACAACCCAACACGTACAAAGACTCTTAAATAGATGAAGCCTGTGTGCCTCTGTCAATCCAGGAAACAGAGGGCCAGGCTTGCCACAGAGGCGAATCCTGCCCAGGACTATGCTGCAGAATCTTCCTTTTCTGAAGCACTAACTGCTATGGAAGGTTTTTAGCTTCACACACATGAGTAGTCCGGTGCTCAAAGCACACGGTAACAGTGGCGTGACAGTTAAAGGCAAAAACAAGGAGTGGGGGAAAAAATAAATTTGGTTGTTTAAGTTTTCCAAATCTCATAAATGACATAAAGTAATGTGAAAATTAATTCTCACCATCCATAAATGACAATTAAAAATCGCCTCATTTGCATTTTGTTTTTCTGCTTCCAAATAAATTATCAATCATATCAATCACGTTTTTGCTAGAGAGAAAGCGGGCCAGGCCAAGGTTCTAAAGTTCCGCAATGCTACGCTTTCTCAGCTGCCACCGCAGCTCACATCCCAGGGGACTGTAGTCATGTAAGGGCCATTACGAGAACACAGGTCCTGGGGACAGTTTCATTGACTCCTTTGTGGCCATTAAGCTCTCTAAGATATTTTGTCGGCCATGTTTCAGTCTTAATAAATTATAAACTGTGGTAAACAAGGTAGTGTCGATTTTAAAGTAATTGCAACTAAATTTTGTGGTTTGTATAAAAGCATTCAGAGAGAGCCACGATTCTTTTGTTTGCCCTCTAGCTGGATTAAGACTTTTCCTGCCTGGCCATCCTGGTTTAATATGCTCAGGAAGTCAGAGTGCTTCAGGATTCTGACAAACACTGTTCTGGGATATAATGTGCCACCTCTTATGTTTATCTTGGGACAAATGATCTTCTCCCCAAACACGTTCTGTATCTTATTCTTCCCTGGCCATGTTCTTTTTTGGATCTATAGCTCTACTCTGTATGCTCAGTCATGACAAACATGAATTTTGCACATTCATCCAATTTTGTGTCACATCTTTGATTGCTCATGACTAGTCATGGAAAATCACCAACCTTGCATTGTGTTCTCATTACTCTATAAATGAAGTCTCCTTACTGTGATGACCTGTGTGAGCAAATCTACAAAACTAGGCTCAGGCAAGGTGGCATCATGGGTTGTTTTTCTCTGGGTCTTAGTCTTTGGGGGGTCTCACCAGTTCCTGGATGCAGAAGAGTCAGAGAAAGTCAAATTCAATGAGAGAAAGGTTGTATATCTACCCACACCATTTATTTTAAGTCTTTACCTCTCATATCTGTGGCCAGACTGCATGCTTAAGGATACCCTCACAGCAGTAGAGAGAATGTGGAAGGCTAAGCAGTTGTGACTGATGGAATTACCCTGGAGCAGGTTTCCAAGGATATTTGGATGCAGAATATTTCACCTTTTTTCTTTATGCTTAGTTCTTCAAACTGTCTCTGTAAATTTTGTAATTGTTTACCATGTTTATAATAGCACTATTTAAATTAGAAACAACCTAAGGAGCCATGAAGAGATGAAAGAGTAAACAGGATGTGGTATATGTATACAATGGAGTGGTGTCAGTCTTATAAAGAAAGCTCTGGCATATGCTCCAAGGTGGATGAACCTTATGCTAGGTGAAACAAGCCAATGACAGAGATAATGGATACTCTATGATTCCTCTTACATGTGGCATCTATGATAGTTGAAATCTTGGAGTTAGAAATGAATGGTTTGGGGTTAAGTGAAGGTAAAATGGGAGATTGTTGTCTAATGGGTGTTGAGTTTCATTCTCTAGATATTAATTACACATCAATGAATAGATTGAATAGAACTGAACTATATCAATGATTGAATAGAATTATTAAACAAAGGAAGAGTGCAGTTGGGCAGTTTGAATGAGAATGTCTCCCGTACGCTTCTATGTTTAAATACTTGGCCCCCAAATAGTGGAACTGTTTGGGAAGGATTGAGAGGCATGGCCTTTTGGAGGACTTTTGTCACTAGGGGCAGGCTTTGAGGTTCAAAAGATCATTTCCAGTTTTGCTCTGCCTCCTATTTGCTGATCAAGATGTGAACTCTTGGCTATTTCTGCCACCACAGACTCTAATCCTCTGAAACTGTTAGCCCAAATTAAATCTTTTTAAGTTGCCTTGGTAGTGGCGTGTTATCACAGTGCTAGAAAAGGAACTAAGACAGAAGTTGGCTAAGAGTGAGCTATTGCTGTGACAGACTTGAATGAGCTGGGTTTCTGTGTTTTTGTTTTAATTTGTTTGGTTTTGTTTGGTTTGGTTTTTGTTTGCATTTTTTTTTTTTGAGAAATGTGAAAGACTTTAGGAGTTTGAGATAGGAGAGTAATTGAATGGTGTAATTTGGGCTTAATGGGTCATCCTAGTGGGGGCTTGGGAAATAGTAGTGCTATTAGCAACATGGGCTCTGGAGGCCCAGCTCAAGAGGACTCAGGTTGGGTACAATATTAGCAATTGGGCTAGACACAGTGCTTGTGATATTTTGGAAAAGAATTTGTCTGCTTTCTGCCCTTGTTTTAAGAATCTGTCTGAGGCTAAACTGAAGTATATTCAACTAATTAATTTCCTTGGAGGAGGAGATTTAGAGAGAGGCTGATAATGACTTTGCTGGGTGGTTATTGGTAATCACTGTTACACCAGTCAATAATGAAAAAGAACAAATGGAGCAGAAAGAAATGCAAAATATACAGTTTGAGGAGAAAAACAGCTCCAGGAAATTTAATGTTGGATCCAAGGTTTAAGATGAAAGAGATGAGAAGATTAAAGGAAGGCTTGATTCAAAATAGATTAAAGGAAGGGGTGCCCTCGGGGTAAAACCCCACCCAGCTAAACTTCCCTCTAGTGGAAAGACCTAAGCAATTTTCCACTCCTAAAAGACACAGCAAAAGACAGCTGCTGCACATGTAGGGGGCCAGGCTCATCCCCGTGGACAACAGAACTTGGCAGGATTATGGTACCTCCCTCCATGGGTTAGGAGAACCACCTAGGCTAGATTTTTGATAGGGGAGTCCCTTCATGGAGGACCTGAGAAGTCACTGCATGAAGCTGTGAAAATAAAGCCTGAATTGTGTTAGACTCCCCGACATGTTGGAGATGGCCAGAGCCATGGGGCATCTTCTAGGGAAAGTTGCAGACAAGGAATGGAACCGTCGAGAGAGGGGGGAGGGCATGTGTTGTAGGCAGCAAAACTGGAGGAGTGGAGCTGAGTTCTGACATCAGACATAAAGCTACAGAATTTTGAGTTTGCCCTGCTGGGGTTTGGTTTTGCTTTGGTCCAGTATTTCCTCACTATGCCCCCGCTGTCCCCTTTGAAATAGTAATATGTATTCTGTGCCACTGTATGTTGGGAGCATGTAGTTTTCCTTTTGATTTTACAGTGGGTTACAATTGGGATATTGCTTTGATTCTCAGAAGAGACTTTTAAACTGTATTGAGACCAAAAGACTATGGGGACTTTGGAAGTTGGACTATGTTTTTTGTGTTATGATATTACCACAAGCCTCCAAGGACCAGGGAGTGGAATGCAGCGGCTTGAGTGAGAATGGCCCCAGAGGCTCGTTTCTTTGGCTAGTCGGTCCCCAGTTGGGAAAGATTAAGTGTGCCCTTGTTGGAGGAGGTGTGTCACTGGCAGTGGACTTTGAGGTTTCAAAATACTGGTGCCATTCTCAACCTGCCCTACCCCCTGCTGTAGGGGACTCTGTGACTATCAGGGTCAGCAGAGTGACCATCCATGTGAGACCAGAAGGAACTCATGTTCAACATGCTTCAATATCAGGTGTTGGTTCAAAACTTCTAGAGTCTGACACTGGGAAGTTTATTGTGGGTGTATTTAGTACAGTACAGTTTGGGGGAAAGTTTCCTGTTGTAATACAAGCCCCAATGTACAAGGAGGCATAATTACATCAAAATTCTTTTTAAGGAACATGTCACTTCTTCCATGAAGATAGATTCTAGAGAAAGGCTACATGTGTTATCTTAAGGGTGTGGTCTTGGTCATATTCATAGTGTGGAGCACTGTTGCTTGGGGAGTCCCTGACCATACAGATAGCACAAAGGTCACCTAGACTATTAAGCATCTCTGATCCTGGTTTTGGGAGCATGGGGGAGTCCCTGGCTGTACAGATAACTCAAAGGTTACCTAGATTATCAGCCACCTCTGGTTCTGTTGTAGGGCCTTGGTATGGCCTGGCCCTACAGGTGGCACAAGGATCATCTAGGCTATTAGCCACCTCCATTCGCAGCTTTCCAGGCAGAAAACAGGTTAGATATTTTTTTCCTTCAAAAAGATAACCTTACTCATTCAACAGCCCTGACTTCCCTAGTGCTGTTTGTGAACTCAAGGATCTTTGTGCTCCCAACACGCTGCCACCTACTTGCTGATCAAGATGTACCCTTTCAGCTGTCCCTGCCACCATGCCTATACTACTCCACCATGGACTCTACTCCTGAGACCATAAGCCCAAATTAAACACTTTCCTTTTATAGGGTGCCGTGGTCTTTTATAAAACAGCAATGGGAAAGCAGATAAGACAGCAGTTTAGTAAATATTACGCCCAATTTTCCAGACTTTGAGGATAAATTTTAACACTAACGTTCATCAGGTTTTCTGTGTATGCAGGGGGCCTTATGGGCTTATCCCACAACACCTGCTTTGCTTTATTTATTGCATTCTTCCCTGACAATGTGACCTGCTTTGAGTGCAGGAATACCATCTGCTTGGCCTTTCTAGCTGATGTCCCAGTTCTTGGAATACTATATGGGACAAAGTAGGCTCCCTGTAAATGGAGGCTGAGGCAAGGACCTGGTTGTACGTGCATCTCTCAGTCTGTGCTGGCTGCCATTTCCTGGATGTCTGATTTCCTCCACTTTGTTTGTTTGTTTGTTTGTTTTTAAGACAGGGTCTCAGAAAACTGTTCATCTCACACTCACTGAGTAGCTGAGGCTGATCCTCTTAGCGCCCCCTTCCAAGAGCAGGATTATGCACTCTGTGTCTTTCAGTTCTTCTCAAATTTCTCCATTCTAGGCTTTTTCTTCCCTCTTATCGGTTATCCTCATGGTTTCTTGCTTCTTCTGTTGTGAAGGTAGGCATGGTCATTGTCATGGGGAGATTTTGTTTTTATAGCTTTGCCAGTCAATGACACTTCTTATTTTGGGCCACAGCCTCTGTTCTTGTTATTTGAATCTTCCTGTGGAGTTGTTGGGATTTCTAGCGTAGATTGCTGGTGGAAAACTAGTATGCTTTCTTAATCATTTTGTTTAGGAGAATCTTGTTAATGGCTGCATATCTTTTGTGCGATACACTTAATTTAGAGTCTGAGTTAAACACCAAATGAGGCATATGTGAGTTGAGTTATTGAAACTATCACTAAGCTCCCTTTAATTTGTAAGGTTTTACAATTGTTCATTGTATCCTCAGAGTTCCATTATCTGTTTTAGTTTTATCCCCATAATGTTCTGAAATGTAGAAAGTCAATGTATATAATACAACATGAAATGATTTCTGGCCTTCTCATTAAAAGTTTTATGTGACTTTATGGCTACCTGAAGCCTTAAATTGAAGGCATATACTAATTACTACTTAATAGTAGAAAATGAAATACATAATTCATTAGAAGTGGCATATTTACAGTCTTTTAATAAAACTTGTATTTTTACAATGAATACATACACATATACATATATAATTTCTATTTGTGTCTGCCCTTCACTTGTCTTTTCTGCTTTTCTTTTCCTTTGCCCCCCCTCAGACATTTTACAGAAAACTGGGAGCAAAGAAAACAGAATCCCATGACTTCCAAAATGTTTGACTCTCTCATCAAGAGTATGGGCAACTCAAAATTATATTGAAGCACAAATTAAGGCATGCTGGGTCTGAACTTGCTGTAGGCTGAGGCTTTCTTCAGAGCCAGGGTGTCTGATGAGATGCCATCCACAGAAGTAAGACGGGACGCATCTCCTGCTTGATCCCTTGATATGTTCTCCTGGGTTTAACAAGCTCCGGGATGTTTTCGAAGGACGCTGTCATTGGTGGTTGTGTGCCAGAAATAGCAGGCACACTCTTCAGACACTTGTGCATCCATATGCGCCTCTAGGCAGAAAAGCAGTTTATGCGGATTCAGGCTGGGAGGTTGGCCAGGGCTCCTGTGAATATGTGGCAGCTGGAGCCCAGCCACCTGGGCTCATGCCGTTCTGGTAAGCCCCCACTCCTACTCAAAGTATGTCCTGTCCACCCTGCACATATGTCATAGCAGCAGGACAGCAGAACCTTCTCCTGCCCATCTCCAGGGCAGGCTGAGAGCATCAGAGAGTGTTGTCATCATCTAGTAGAGTGGTTCTCAGCCTGTGGATAGTGACTCCTTTGGGGTCGAATGACCCTTTGACAGGGTCGCATATCAGATACCCTGCATGCCAGGTATTACCAATCATACAATAGCAAAATTCCAGCTATGACATAGCAATGAAATAATTTTGTGGTTGTGGGTCACCTCAATATGTGGAACTGTATTAAAGGGTCGTGGCATTAGAAAGAGGTTGAGAACCGCTGTTCTAGTAGCTATAGATCACAAGTCTGATCATTTGAGGAATAATAATAATAGTTGTTAAAACAGGAAATGCTGAGTGTGTTCTGAACACATGGCTTCAAACTTTATCAAGTTGAGGCTATAGCTCAGTGATAAAGGGCTTGGCACCATATCCGTAGCTGTGGGTTCAATTCCCAGCACTTACTAAACAGAAGGGGAACTAGAGCAATGACTCTTTAAGTCTTTAAGAGCCCTGGTTGCTCTTCCAGAAGAACTGGGTTTGATTCCCAGCACCTACATGGAAGCTCACAACTGTCTGTGACTCCAGTGCACCCTCTTCTGGCCTCCACAAGCACTATGCATACATGGCACGCAGGCATACACACATGCAAAACACCCATACACACTAAAAGATAAAGAACAAACAAAATCCGGTTTTTAGCTAGCTGTAGTGATTCACAGCATAATTTCATTACCGAAGAGGTTGATTTTGATCACAGTTCAAGGGCAACCTGAGTTCTGTAATCAGTTCCAGGCTGCCACAGTAATGTAGTTAAACATTGTTTCCAAAGCCCCAAAGCATGAACTGTCCTACTTGGTTCTCAGGGTTCCTCCGTGGAGTTGCTACTCTGACATACAGCTTCATCATGCTAGGGAGATGCTGTGTTCACAGTCAGAAGTTACTTTCTGTGCCGGCATTTTGTAGAGCAAGTGTCCCAGCTTAGAAAGGGCGTGTAGCCTGCTCAAGGTCAAACAGGTACGCAGTAGTAGAAAAATAAGCTTCCTTGCTGCAGTTCAGAGCTCTGTACTACATTTCCCTCCATGATTCCTGAGTGAGGAGGTCCAACAGCTGCCATCCAGCCCCTGTTTCACTTGCTGTATGAGCATACATATTTATTTATGTTCCCTGAACTACAATCTCGCATCTATAAGAAAGAAATTTTCATAAACAGCTGGATACGATGTCTTTATACACATCTGTAGTCCCGTCCTGCTTAGGAGAAGGAAACAGGTGGATTTCTGGAGTTCACTGGCCAGCCAGCCTAGATGAATCACTGAGCTCCAAGTCCAGTGAGAGACCTTGACTCAAAATGCAAAGTGGAGAATGATGGAAAAATATGCCAAAGTTGACCTCTGGCCTCCACACTCCTGTGTTTACAAAGGATCAGCACACAACAAGTACACATGTCAGGCAATATAAGGTTATCTATGGCTGCCTGAGTCCTCAACAGATAAGCGTATAATAAAAGCACAATATCCTCCTGTTGGGATAATATTTGTCAGCTCTTATCTTCCTTTCGGGGCACATTATAATTTTGTTAGATATTCACCCTTGGGTGAATAGCAGCCATGCTTATTACTTTCTGTAGCCAGTATCGTTTGCATTCTTTTTTCCCCTCTATATGCTCTTTTGATATTTCAAAGTTTATTTATGTGTTTGTTTGTTTATCTTGTGAATTTGGAATCCCTTCCAGTCTGGAAAGCAGTGGTCAGAGAGCTCCTGCTCCACTCCGCCATAGCCACCCATGGGAGATGTGTAAGATGCGCCCCATCCACATCACATAGTAGATGAGTTTGGGGGATTTTAGCAACTTCTTGTCCTGTCACTTAAACCTCGGACAAATTATAACCCTAAGCATCGGTTTTGCTTTCTCTAATATGAAACAGGAACCTTTCAGGGAGGCTAGAGAAAATGTATTAAGACGAACCCAAGTTAGTACATAGCTGCTAACACTCACCAGAAGGGGGAAAAGAAACATTTGCATTACAGACCAAAATGAAAACATGGTTGTGAAAATATTTGCTGCTTATTTGTACTGCCTTTAGTATAGGAAGAATCTTTACAGGTTTGTAATAAAGTGACCTAGTTACTCACTTAAAAAAAGAATAAAAGATGTAAACAAACAGCTGATATATTTATTATATGTTCTAGCTTCCCAAGTACTTGATTACAAATATATGTTTGTTCACTAGTTTTACTGAGAGGGTCACTCATATTCTGAATAATGAGAGTGTTGTCCTGCCAAGCCTCCTTCTCCCTCACACCCTTCTCTTTGGGCATGTGGAGAAGCATTCTGCAGCCCTCTCAATCCTGTCACCCTGATCACTGTGGCACTTTAGTGCTGGCCTGCCTCAGCACCCCACAAGGAAGCTGTTTGCCCTCCCCCATGGAGAGCATGGGGATCGCTGGTGTCAGCTCCTCTTCAGCCATCTTTAGGAAGGGGACATAGGTCACTGCTTCCGTATGTTCAACCCCAGATTCAGTGTCTTCTCATGTTCCCTTCTTTTTAGCCCCTCTCTAGCCATTGTCCTTTCTCAGGTCCTGTCAGCATCTTTTTTCAGGTCTTACCAGCATCTCAACTTCCTTCCTTCCCTTTCTGATTCATTCCTGCAGCCAAAACCTACTCTGGGCGAAGCGACCTAGCAGTTGATCTAATTTTCCAGATCTATCCTGTACTTTCTGTGTTCAGCTGTGTGATTTCAGTGAGACTAAAACCAAAAGTTGAAATGACATATTTGACATTATAAGCATATTGTTTACTGTATTAAGGTATCGTTGCATATTGAACATATTATATAATATACATACATACATGCATACACACATATGATGAGGATCATATGGAGAATGTCTTGTTGTCATTTGGACCTAGCCAAAAAACAATGGACTTACTTATCTGCAGTGACCACCAAAGCCACCAGGGACAACAGATATATCTTAGTAATGCTGGGCAGAGGTCAACCTTGAGTATCAATTTCCCACCCTGGGAAGAAACAGTGATTACCCAATGACCACTTGACTCCAAATATCCATTATAATCTTATATTAGGTGAAGGACGGGGCGAGGAAAGGGATAGGAGTGGAGGCAGCAAGCACTTGAGTGGCTGGCCCCTTCTAGCCAGTGCAATCATGGTGACTTTCACATGCAATCCTGTCCAGTCTTCAAGGATGGGTCTATATTTTTTCCTACCCATTTTACAGAGAAAGAAATGGCTGCTTGTCCGGGCTGAGTAATTTCTCTATTTGGCAGTAAGTGCCTGAACTGGGATCCCAGTGAATCTCGTAGACGGAAGAAAACTGACAATGAAATAAAACAAGCCATGCCTTGTGATCCGGAGCCTGACTTAAAGCTTAGGCTCCGGACGGTAGCAAGTAGCGGTGTCCTAGTATAGCCAAAGGGTGACATTTTTTTTCTGTTTGCAATTGAAAGTTCAGGCCTTGACCAATACCTTCCCATTTTCTCCACCTCCTAGCTCTGGCAGTCAGGATTCTACTTTCTGATTTTATAGGTTTGATTGTTTTAGATTTCATATTTTGTGAAACAAGGTGGTGTTCCCTAAAAGGACACTTTTTAAACTAGAACTACAAATGGTAACAGAATGTGCTCTTCTTGACTTTGAGAAGTTTGGTCTTTGGGTATCTCCTGTTGTATGGGAAGCCCAATTTCCTTTTACCAAGTGGTCTCTTGAATGCTTATTGAGTGTTATGATTGTCTGAACAGAATTAATTCAGAAATAAAAATCATTTCTTCTTGTCTCAGTCTGATCCTCACCATCTGGGAGGCTCAGCATCACTTTCCCAGCAGGCTTAATTATGGCAAACACACATCCGCACCGAACGAATACAGAGAGACAGCCTTTCTCCACTTTAATTATGCAAGATCTGCTGCAAACTTTTTTCTTTGCGCTCTTATACTGAATCTAACTTAATTAAGTAGAGCTCTCCTGTTTTCCAGAGGGAAGGAGCTTGCCGGTGGTTAGTACAACAACAACAATAAATACCAACAACATCAAATTGTACCTGGAGGCCAGGCATGGTGAAGTGCATCTGTAATCCCAGCACATGGATGGGAGAGGCAGGGGGTCACAAGCCTAAGACATGCCTGTGCATAGTTCACAGTCTCAGAAACAAAGCCTGTGCCCAGGAAGATAGAACCAGAGAGTATGACATGTCTTGCTTCTAACTAGGAGAATGTAAAGTTCACTGAGGAAATTTTCTGATATGGCACAGGGTTGAAGATTCCCTGTTGTCTGTGGGGCTCACTATAGTTAGGAACTCTGTATTGCCTTATGGTAGACTTATTACAGGTCAATCTATTATTAATTCATTATTTCAGTAGACAAGATCTGGGCTTGGTATAGAAACAGCTGAAATGCAAAGCCACTTCTTTCTTCATACTGCTCTGGGATGGCCATGCATTTAGGAAGTCCCTTTACAGTGACGCTGCACAGTGACTTGTCCCATGTGAAGAGCCAGCTTGGAGAGTCCTGGTGGGGTGCTTCATGAGAAAGAAAAGCAGGCTCAAGTTGTTGGAAGAAGAACTCCTTATTCCTCACCTCAAACCCCGCCTGCAAATCAATGCTGCAACTTCTTAAGGTTTAATTCACAAAGAAGTGCCGCATTCCTGTTGCTTTTTGATTCTTGTTCATGATAAAGAAGGAGTTGCCCATTTATCTGAGAGCCTGGCTTCCTCATGCTGAGAGCCAGGGTCTTAAGCCACTTCAGGTACCAGAGAGAAGATTATGAAAGATTTGTGATAACCGTTCTTGGCTGTCAATCATCTAGGACTTCCAGTGTTTGAGAAGGATGAGAGACCAGAAAAGGTCCAGGTAGCAGACCTTACTCAGTGGTCTCTTATGTGACTAGGACTGGAGTTTCCCAAACATGTGCTCGTGGGGAAACGTTGTGGAGAAGCTTGGCAGTATCCAGTTCAGGAACTGCGTGCCTTGTACCCAGGTAGACCCCAGGTACTAGGGGTCTACCCCAGGCTTCAAGGGAAGCCGTGTACCGCAGTACTCTTTTCTGGTTTGAATGTTTCTCTGGTGTATCGAGTCCTACTTGCACACTAGAGCCCTCCAGAGGAACAACTTGTTTCGGAAGGAGAACATCATTCTGATACGGTGGGAAGGCCACTGGGCAAGAAGTTTAGGTGTTGAGTCCTGGCCTCTCCTCATATCAGCACTGTGAACATCAGCCATCTTTTCTCCTGTAAAATGAGAAGATTAGCGATCACTGTGACTGCATCCAAAAGTTGTGGGACTTGATGAGACAATGATGTAAAGACTTTTGCGAAAGGGGGTAGGCTTTTTTAAAATCAGTTTCCTGATTTCCCTTTGGGCCCAAGCTGACAATACATTTGGCAAACATTATGTTGAAGTTTGTTGAAAACTATTTTCAACAGAAATACAGACATGCCCATTACCCATCTGAAAATAGAAATGTGGAGGCTGACGGGCATTAGATGGGAATCAAGCTCTCTCAAGCCCCCTCTTTGAGTCTTCCTCTGGGAAACACTGGTGTTCAGGAGTTTGTTCTTGCTCTTCCTAGAAAGGCACAACAAGATAGCTGTCTTGACTCCAGAGTGTAGCTTACAGGCATATTATTCCCTGAGAGTGAAAATAGTTAAACAAAGGCTCAGATTGGGACCCGAAACATTTAACCAAATCCAGACCTGACTGTGAGCTGTGTGCCAAGAACATGTTAGTTCTTCTGTGTTTGCAAATCTGAGTTTTTCCCTTTTCTTAGTCTGAAAGTTGTTGTCCCTGCAATCTCCAGCTCTAGGTGTGACCCCACTTGGGGTTGTCACTGTGGTCAGATTAGAATAGAAATAATACCTTACCAGTTGCAAGTGCTTGCATTGTGTCCAGCACTATCCTAAATGTTTTCTATGGATTACATCCTATCACTGCCATTGTTGCCAGCATCCTTATTTTACAGATGAGAATGGTTGGGTTTTTCCCCACTGGGACAAGGCTAGCAAGTGGAGGAGGCTTTCAACCCGGGAAGTTCATGGGACCACTGGGCTCCATTGTACTTCCTGAAGTTTTATAGAGGAAGTGGGTGGTTTGTGGGTTAAGGCCTATTAACTGCAATAATTATCAACTAAATTTATGAACTGTTTTTAATATTTTTAAATAAAGTAATTCCTTGTACTAGCTCTATCCATCATAAAAGATGTGTTTCTTTGGGCTACACTATAGTTGTTTGTTGAGCAAACATTAGTACTTATTCAATACTATTTTGACTCTCATGTTCAGTCAAGTCTGGCAAATGATTAAGGAGGGAATTTCATTTCTTTGGGTGCTCATAGCCTATTATACCAAATTATGAAATCGGATGAGGGCAAAAAGAAC
>PVIU01021209.1:0-34576 GCA_004026605.1 Ondatra zibethicus | reverse complement strand
CTAAACTCTGTCATCTAATACAGCACTGTGAGGCAGCATTTACTATAGCTTATTATATAACTATATTGTCTAAACTCACAGTTATCTAATACAGCACTGTGAGGCAGCCATTTGCTAGAGTTTCAATGTGCTCTTTTTAAAATTCAAATGTTGCCAAAGGGAGGGGATTGAAAAGTAGGGTTTTCAAAATGCTGTGTATCTATCAGCTTTCCTTTGCTATGATAAATTCCTGAGATAACTAACTTATTAAGTGGAAAGGCTGTTTTGGCCGATATTTTCCGATGTTTCAGTGCATGGTTAGCCAATGCTAGTGCTCTTAGGATAGCAGTGAGGTAGCACATCATGATAAGGACATACATGTGTGCACAACATCCATGGCATGTGCATGAAGATCAGAGGACAGCTTCTCAGAGCAGGTTCTTTCCTTCTGTTGTGTGGCCTAGGGTGCCAGGGAATTAACAAGCACTTTTATTTGCTGAGCTCTCTTAGCACTTATACACTCAATAATTTTTAAATGATTAAGTTTGACTTCTTAAAAGAGTGTAGACACGTGTACAGCAGCAAATCTTCTCTGTCAAACGATCAGGATTTTACACACTGTTTTCTGATAGCTCTGTATGTCCTAACTCTCTTCTCTTCTCACACACAGATGTGTGTGACACAGTCAGTGGGCTACAAAAGAATCCATTCTGGAAATTTAATGACTTATGTAAGTTTTGGGCTAAATCATTTAAATAAATTCAAATAAAATTAGTTAAACACTGTCATGATTTTCTTCTTATTACATGATGATCTGACTTCATCAAACTACAAAATTATTAATGAATCAAATGCCCAAGCAGGCACACATTTTCAGGGAGCTAGAAAGAGGTGGAGGCTGGTTAATCCAGTCTGAAAGAATCAAGGAGGAATGAGTGACTAAGGATTACATTCCTTATTCTCACTTCAGAAACATGATTGCAACAAAAAAATTCAGCTTAGAAAGTCATATCACACCTTTCTAAGAAGACTTAAAATCCATAATCTGCACTGTACAAAAATAATGGAGAAAGAATACTAATGAAAACTATTAAATGAGAATAATCTGGTGTTGTAGGAGCCCCTTGTTTGTTTTCCTGGCTGCCCAGACTCCTGAAATAGTCACACAGAAACTATATTATTTGCAATACTGTTTGGTAAATAGCTTAAGTGTATTTATGGCTAACTCTTATATCTTAATTTAACCCATTTGCATTAATCTGTGTATTGCCACGTGGCAGTGGCTTACAGGCAAAGTTTCAGCATGTGTGTCTCTGACGGCTCCATGGCCTCTCCTCTGACTCTGCCTTCCTTCTCCCAGCATTCAGTTTAGTTTTCCCCGCCTAGTTCTATCCTACCCTATCAGGCCAAGCCAGTTTCATTATTAACCGATGGTATCCACAGCATACAGAGGGGAATCCCACATCAATCTGGCAGAGCCAGAAAGATCAGAATTGATACGCTTGCAATTCTAGAATATTTGAATTATTCATCTTCTCCTTGAAATTTGCCAGCTGAAGCCAGGCGGTGGTGGCACACGCCTTTAATCCCAGCACTTGGGAGAAAGAGGCAGGCAGATCTCTGTGAGTTCGAGGCCAGCCTGGTCTATAAGAGCTAGTTACAGAACAGGCTCCAAAGCTACAGAGAAACTCTGTCTCAAAACACCCCCCCCCCAAAAAAAAGAAAGAAAGGAAAAAGAAAACTTGCCAGCTATAATAAACTTTTCCCAATCTTTCCACACTAAAATAATTAATGGAGAATAGTACAAAAAATGAATAATAAAACAGTACCTATAACTACTCTGTTTTATTTAAATTTAATCTTAGATAGAAATTATATTGTTAAATTAATAATTTCTAGCATCTTGGGCAGGCAAGAGGGTTCAGTAGGTACAGGTACTTGGAGCACAAGCCTGGTAAGCAGAGTTCAATCTACAGATCCCACATGAAAGTGGTAGGAGAGCACCAAGTCCACAGACTTGTGACCTCTGACCTCCAGAAGTGCATGGTACGGGCAGTCACACACATCACAAACACACACAATTACAATACACTTTTTAAAATAAAATGATAATCTAGCACTTAAAACACTTTGACACCAGCACATGTGAGGATGATGACCACCAGACTCTTGAACACCAACAAGGTCAACATGGTGTCTGTTGGCTGAGTAACATGAAACTATGAGCAAAAGCATTCACTGGACAGCAAATGAGCATCGTCAAGTCTCTAAGTGCCCTCATGACTAGTTCAGAAACTGGACATGGAAGCAACCATGTTTGCCCTTTATTATCTGGAAACGTGAGTGATGGATAACCCTCAAAGTTTCTTCTAGGGAGACTCTTAAAACAAGCAGGACACTGGGACAAGAGGGACAAGAGACTTCCTCCCTGCCTGTCTCACTTGCTCTGCTAGGCAAGTCACAGTTCTGTCCTCATTTCCACAAAGCCAGAATTGGGTCCTGCAGAGATCCGTGTTTCATCTCTCATAGTATTTCCTGCTGTAGGAAGGGATGGGGTAAAGTGAAACCTTGAATAGAAAAATTTGATCCTAAGACCCAACTCCACCCAAGAAAAGAAGGTTCTGTGCATATCACTGGTAATGGAGAGGCCAGAAACATGTGTTTGTCTGTTTGCTTGGGTTATCCTACTGATAATACACTCCATCCTTCCAGCTTACAGGCAAGGAGGAAAAGAAGTCAGACAACTTTATGTTACCAAATTGAGTTTTAGTGACTTAAATACTTGTTTATGCTCTCGGCTGATGTATTAAAGAAGTTGCCCCATTAATGAATAACATAAAAAATTAAACCTGTTAAGAGGATTTATCCTGCATTATCTTTTAATTAGCAACATGTCTCTATATTCAATGATAGCACTACTTCATTGGGCATGTGCACTGAGACTTTCTAATTAAACCCTCGCAGGTAGCTGCATGCTCAGCAGGTTTGATTAGCAATTTTACCTTTCTTTTTCTCATCAAACGTAAAATAACCTACATTTGTGTTTAAGTCAAAAATTAGCAGTCTCCTCCTTTGGTCTTCTTTGCACATAAATAAGCAGATTGCCTCTGGGGAGTCTTTTACCTCAAACAATTCTATTAGAGAATGTTACAGCCCGGAATTGAAGACAATACTGAATCTCACTGCTCCAGTGTAGTTTAGGAGTTACGAAGCTTTAGAGTCATATTATCCTGGTTTCAAGCCCCATCTCCACCACTAACTAGCTGTGCTACCAGCAAACGACTTAACTTCTTTGCCCTTGTGAGGAACGAAAGACAAAGCGTGCACGGATTCCCATAGTAAGGGTTGGTTTTCATTGTTGGTATGATCATGCTGTGGCTGCTATCAGGATGTGAGCAAGGAAAACTGGAAATTTCCTCCAAGCAAGTTAATTTTAAATGTCTTTGTCTTTTCTTTTGTTTTTTGTTTTGTTTTGTTTTAGAGACAGGATCTCACTATGTAGCCACAGTTAAACTAGAGCACAGAGTAGAACAGGATGTCACATGATACCATGCCCCCAAAATTTTTTAAATTAATTAATTTGTTTCTTTCTTTATTTATTTTTGCTCTTCATTTCTTTTTCCTTAAGTTTTTATTTAAAAGGTTTTTTTTTCTGTTTTACATACCAACCACAGTTCCCCCTTTCTCCCCTCCTCCAGCTCTCACACACACACCTTCCCAGACCCAATGCCCCACCCACTCCTCAGAAGGAGCAGGGCTTCCCAAGGAGAGTCTACAAAGTCTGGCATATCAAGTTGAGGCAGAAGTAACTTAATTTTAAACTGATAATAACTATCAATGGCATTTCCTGAAGGCCTGGAACACCCAGACTGACGCTTGTCCCTTCACATAAAGCTTGAACTGGAGAGTAGCAATAGCTATTTTCTGACCACACCGTCCATTCCATTCTCTGCTCTTCTTTGCTCTGCTCTGTGCCATGAAAGATAATCACATGTATCTCATCACTAGGGCTGTGGACCACAAACCATAATCCAGTGCAATAATCAGATGATTTGCATATGCACAAAGGGCTGGGGTCACATGAAGATTTATATTCTGCTATATGAGTGGGACTGGAGAGCAGACAGGAAAGGAACAGAGAAGGATAAGGAAATCATTTAGTTTGTCCTAAAACAAAACTGAAAATTTAACAGTCTGAATAAAAATACTTTCATTTTGGGAGCAGATCCTAATTTAATGTCCAGTGACCTGAAGAGGAACAGTATATTGAATACAGTAATTTGGAGATGCAAGCGCTATGGGGCGGATGAGGCCATAGTGGAATCCAAAAACTGGCTGCAGATTTGGCCAGGTTTGAAAGGCCTATGAAAAAGGGTTCACACTGTGGAATAACTTCTTCCAACAACAATTTATATCCCAAATGTTTACTCATTTGGGATAGGGTGACGTGTGTGTGTGTGTGTGTGTGTGTGTGTGTGTGTGTGTGTGTGTGTGTGACCACACACTCTCCATAACATCCTAGTACAGCAGCCATATAACTACAAACTGAATTGTATGATAACTGCCCAAGGATTAAGTGTCACGTTATTAAAGGTACATCATCAGTTATTCATAACTCTTAAGTGTTTTAAGTGCCAGGTTTCTCTGTGCGTTGGAGCAGAGGCGATTCAGTGTGCCCATGAGTAAGAGAAGGGATACTTGAAAAAGTACGAAGGAATCACGTTATTATCTATCAACCTAAAGTTACATATAATCCATGTCAGTATGTATATACATATATAATTCAAATGAAATTTTCCCATCTGGGTTAGCAAAGCTCCCCTTAAGAGCCATAGACCACCTAACATAAACCCTAACACCAGGCATGAGAAGTCCGCTTTTGAGTTGTTAGTCAGGTTTATCCAAAAGACTCTCAAAACATAAGCTATTTCTATTATCGCTGGCTGATTCCCACAAGTTGAAAATACATCTTTATTGTTTATTTGACTAAATGTATTTCATACAAAGGACCCAGAGATCTAAGCTGGTCCTGATCGGAATGCCTCCTCCCTAAGGACTATCTTTCATGGTACCAGAAGGCATAATAGATGGTGGGGAGAAAAACAATTTAGTCCTATACAATTATGATGCCTAAGAACTAAAACAACAATCAAAGTACACAGTATCCCTTAGGGTGCCAAAGTGGCACACATACCTTGACAGTGACCAGCAGCCATCTAATTGGACTTAAGACCAACTCAATATGAGAGAAATCATGCCTGGTATTAGAAACCTAGGCAACTACCCAGAGCTAATAAAATCATGAAGGCCAGAACCTACCATAGTCACTTTGGTAAGTCAGACCAATTCCTAATTACATTCTAAATATGTATCCTTATATGGAGACCATTGCAGAAAACCACAACGAATCAAAATGCAAAGAGCAAATGACTATGTGGTGCCCAGTCCCAACTGATACATCTATAATGCAACCTTGCACCTAAGGTACAGAGATCCTAGTGGAAGAGGGCATGATTGTAAAGCCAAGAGGAAAAGGAAATTTTCTGTGAGAATTTGTCTCCCAGAAATGTTACAAAAGATACAGCCTTAAAGTCTCACCAACACTGCTGCCTAAACAAGACCCAAACAAAGATGACATCAATGGATAGGCTAACATGAAAGAGGGGACTCTCAAGGAGTCTTCACCCTAAAAAAAGAACCAACTACAGGAAATGAAGTAAAAGCAATGCTGAGAATAGGAAAAATACAGTCTTTCCCCAAAACAGAGCCCCCAAATTATTTATCTGTTACCAAATGGTCAGTCATAAAGCCATACACATGCAAGTAAGTTTATATAGGCTCTGTTTGTTGTACATATATTTAGGTGTGTGTGTATGTGTGTGTGCATGCCTATATAACAACAAAGAAATAAAGGTTATGAATTTGAGAGCAAAGGGGAGGTTCTATGGGGCGTGTTGATAGGACAAAATGGGAGGGGAAATGATATAATTTTTAATTTCAAAAAAATAAAAAATGTTAAAACAGAAAACAAGAAAATTAACACTAAAATAAGAGGAAAGATACACAGGAGACAGAAGTAGAGATAGAATACTGTGAGTGATATGTAGGATGAATCTGAACTCTTTTGACATTCAAGAAAGTAACACCACTGTCTGAACTGATTGCACCAAGTAGTAAACGATTGGTCTCCCACATGGACAGCCCCAATTCTAGGTCCTAGATTCCTCCTCACTTATTACAACCACACTAGCCAATCAGCAGGCAAGGTGCCTGTGGTAAGGCCTCTCCACCACCACTCCCCATTGGACCATGTAACCTACAAGTCTCACTCATCCACCAACCTCAACCATCCCCCTGTGGCATCAGTGGTTTCTGCAGACACAGAAACAAACTAAACCAATTGCAAGAAGTGACTGAACAAAGTGAGACTCCCAAAGATAACATAAAGGTACAACAACATAAGGAGCAATGTGGAACCACCAGGAACTAGTGGTTCTACAACAGCAAGGCTGGAACATCCCAATACAGAAGAAACAGAAGAAAATGACCTTAAAATAACTTTATAAAAATGATAGATGCCATTAAAGAGAAAATGAAAATTTCCCTTAAAGAAATGGAAAGACAAACAAAAAATTAGAAGAAATCAATAAATTCCTACAAGAAAGCTAAGAAAAACAATCAAACAGGTGAGGAAAACTGTTCAAGACTTGAAAATTGAAACAGAGGCAATAAAGAAAACACAAAACAAGGGAAATCTAGACATGGAAAATTTGAATAAACAAACAGGAACTACAGATGCAAGCATAACCAACAGAATACAAGACATGGAAGAGAGAATCTCAGGCACTGAAGATATGATAGAGGAAATAGACTTATTAGTCAAAGAAAATGTTAAATCCAACAAATTATTAACACAAAACAACCAAGAAATTGGGGACACCATGAAAAGAACAAATCTAATGAAAAAAAAACAAATAATAGGAATAGAAGGAAAAGAATTCCAGCTCAAAGGCGCAGAAAACATAGTCAACAAAATCATAGAAGAAAACTTTCCCAACTTAAAGAAGGACATGTTTATGAAGGTACAAGAAGCTTACAGACACCAAATAAACTGGATCAAAAGAGAAAAAAAAGTTCCCTTGCCACATAATAATCAAACACTAAACACACAGAATAAAGAAATAATTTCAATATTAAGGGCTGCAAGGGAAAAAGGCAAAGTATCATATTAAGGCAGAACTATCAGAATTACATCTGACTTCTCAATGGAAACTTTGGAAGCCAGAAGGTCCTAGACAGATGTGCTGCAGACACTAAGTGGCCACAGATGCCAACCCAGACTACTATACCCAGCAAAACTTTCAATCACCATAGACCAAGAAAAGAAGATATTTCATGACAAAACCAGATTTAAACAATATATATCCACAAATCCTGCCTTATAGAAAGTACTGGGGAGAAACTCCAACCTAAGGAAGTTAGCTGCACCAGAAAACATAGGCAATAAATAATCTCACACCAGCAAATTCCAAAGAAAGAAAACACACATACATACTACCACCACCAAGAACAAAACCAAAAATAATAGGAATTAACAATCACTGTCAGACTGGAAGAATGGCTCAGAGGTTAGGAGCACTGGTTCTTCTACCAGAGGTCCTGTTCAATTCCCAGCAACAACATGGTGGCTCACAATAATCTGTAATGAGATCTAGTGCCCTCTTCTGGTGTGTCTATACATAATTAATAAAGAAATCTTTTTTTAAAAAAAAAAGAGGAAGAAGAAAAAGAAACAAGACTTAAAAAAACAATCACTGGTCATTAATATCTCTTAGTATCAATGGACTCAATTTGGCGATAAAAAGACTAATAGAATGGGTATGAAAACAGGATCCATCCTTCTGCTGCATACAGAAAACACACCTCAACTTCAAAGAGAGATATTACCTCGGGGTAAAGGGATGGGAAAAATCTTTCTGAACAAATGGACTTATAAAGCAAGCAGGTGAAGCTATTCTAATATCCAACAAAATAGGGTTTAAACTAAAATTAATCAAAAGAGATGAATGAGAACATTTCATATCATCACAGGAAAAGTCCATCAAGATTAAGTCTCAGTTCTGAATATCTGTGCCCGAAATACAAGGGCATCCACATTTGTAAAAGAAACATTATTAAAGCTTAAATCACACATCAAACAACACTAATAATAGGAGATTTCAACACCCCACTCTCCCCAATGGGCAGGTCTGCCAGAAAGAAACAACAGAGAAATAAAGGAACTAATGTATGTCATGAATCAAATGGGTTTAACAGACATCTATAGAACATTCCACCCAAATCCAAAAAGAACATGCCTTCTTCTTAGCACCTCACAAGCTTCTCTCAAATTGACTATATACCTACATTTTCAGTAATAAAGCAAACTTCAACAAATACAAAAATATTAGAATAGCCCACTATCAGAACACCATGACTTAAAGTTAGAAATCAATAATTACACTAATTGCAGAAGTCCCACAAACTCATGAAACTTGAACAATACTCAACTGAATCACCCCTGTATAAAGGAATAAGTAAAGAGAGAAATTAAAGACTTCCTTAAATTCAATAAAAATGAATACACAACATACCCAACTTAGGAACACTATGAAAGCAGTGCTAAGAGGAAAGTTAACAGCACTAAATGCCTATAATAAAAACCTGGAGAAATCTCATACTAGCAAATTCATACCACATCTGAAAGATTTAAAACAAAAAGAAGCAAACTCACCCAAGAGGAGTAGATGACAGGAAATAATCAAATTGAGGGCTAAAATCAATAAAATAGAAACAAAGAAAACAATACAAAGAATCAATGAGACAAAGAGTTGTTTCATTGAGAAAATCAACAAGATAGACAAAAATATATCCAAACTAACCAAAAGGCAGAGAAAGAATATCCAAATTAACAAAATCAGAAACAAAATGGGAAAAATAACAGCAGACACTGAGGAAATCCAGAAATCATCAGGTCATTCTTCAAAAACCTATATTCCACAAAATTGAAAATTTCCAAATAAATGAACAATTTTTTGTATAGGTACCACATAACAAAATTAAATCAAGACAAGATAAGCAATTTAAATAGACATATGACCCCTAAGGAAATAAAAGTAGTCATTAAAGTCTTCCAACCAAACAAAGACCAGGACTAGATGGTTTCAGTGCAGAATTATACCAGAACTTCAAAGAAGAGCTACTACCAATATTCCTCAAATTATTTCAAACAATAGAAACAGACAGAACATTGCTAAACTCCTTATATGAGACTGCAGTTACCCTGATAACCAAACCACACAAAGATACAACAAAGAAAGAGAATTACAGAATAATCTCCCTCATGAAAATTGATACAAAAATACTCAATAAAATACTGGCAAGCCAAATGCAAGAACACATCAAAAAATCATCCACCAAGATCAAGTTGACTTCATCCCAGAGATGCAAGAATGGTTCAACATATGAAAATCTGTCAGTGAAATCAACCATATAAATAAACTGAAGGAAAAAAACACATGCTCATCTCATTAGAAACTTAAAAGGCCCTCAACAAAATACAGCACCTCTTCATGATAAGTGTCATGGAGAGTTTAGGGACACAAGGAACATATATAAACATAATAAAGGCAATTTACAGCAAACTGGCAGCCAACATCAAACTAACTGGAAAGAAACTCAAAGCAATTTCACTAAAATCAGGAATAAGATAAGGCTGTCCATTCTCTCCATACCTACTCAAAATATTACTCAAAGTTCTAGCTAAAATAATAAGACAACAAAAAGACATCCAGGGGATACAAGTTGTGAAAGAAGAAGTCAAACTTACTCTATTTGCAGATGATATAATAGTATATGTAAGTGACCCCAAGAATTCTAACAGGAAACTCCTACAGCTGATGCATACACTCAGTAATGTGCAAGATTAACTCAAAAAAATCAGTAGCCCTCCAATATATAAATGATAAATGGGCCAAGAAATACATCAGAGAAATGTCACCCTTTACAAAACCATAAATATAAATTATTTTGGTGTAACTCTAACCAAGCACATGAAGGACCTGTATGACAAGAACTTTACGTCTTTGTAGAACAAAATTGAAGAAGATATCAGAAAATGAAGAGCTCTCTCATGTTCTTGGATAGGTAGGATTAAAATAATAAAAATGGCAAAACTCCAAAAGCACTATACATATTCAGTATTATCCCCATCAACATCACAACACAATTCTTTACAGACAGTACTTCGAAAGAACAATACTCAACTTCATATGGAAAAACAAAAATCCCAGGACAGCTAAAACAATCCTGTAGAATAAAGGAACTTCCAGGGACATCACCATCCCTGACGTCAAGGTTTACTATAGAGCAATAGTCATAAAAGCAGCTTAGTATAGGCACAAAAACAGACACATGGACCAATGGAATTGAATTGAAGAACCTGACATTAAACCACACATCTATGAATAACTTATTTTTTTACAAAGAAGCCAAAACTGTACAATGGGGAAAAAAAAGCATTTCCAACAAATGGTGATGGCATAACTGGATATCAACATGTAGAAGATTGCAAACAGAACCACACACCATGCACGAAACTCAAATACAAGTAGATCAAAGACCGCAACATAAATCCAGGTACACTGAACCTGATTGAAGAGAAAGTGGGAGGTAGCCTTGAATGCATTGGCCCAAGAGACCACTTCCTAAATATAACACCACCAGCACAGAAACTGAGAGCAACAATCAATAAATGGGACCTCTTGAAATCGAAAAGCTTCTGTAAGGCAAAGGACATGGTAAACAAGGCAAAACAATAGCATACAGAATGGGAAAAGATGTTCACCAATCCCACATCCAACAGAGGGATGATCTCAAAAATACAGAAAGAACTCAAGAAACTAGACATCAAAATACCAAACAATACATTTAAAATCATCAGAGAAATGCACTCAAAATGACTCTGAGATACCAACTTACACCTGTCAGAATGGCAAAAATCAAGAACACTAATGACAGTCTGTTTTGGAGAGGATGTGGAGTAAGAACACTCCTCCACTGCTGGTGAGAGCGCAAACTTATACAGACACTTTGGAAATCAGTATGGTAGTTTCTCAGAAAACTGGGAGTCAATCTACCTTGAGACTGAGCAATATCAGTCTTTGGCATATACCTGAAGGATGCTCAATCATACCAGCAGGACACTTTCTCAACTATGTTCACAGCAGCATCACCCAAATAGCCAGAACCTGGAAACAATCTACATGCCCCTCTATTGAAAAAAATGGATAAAGTAACGGTGGTACCTTTACACAATGAAGTACTAGTCAGCCATAAAAGACAATGGCATCATGAGATTTGCAGAAAAGGGGATGGAACTAGAAAAATATCATTCCAAATAATGTAACCCAGGCCCAGAAAGATAAACACAGCATGTAATTCCTCGTAAGTGGATACTAGATGTAAAGCAAAGGATAACTAAATCCCAACCCACAGCCCCAGAGAAGCTAGGGAACAAGGAGGATCCTAAGAGGGTCACATGGATTGCCCTGGGAAGGAGAAATAGATGAGATCACCTGGATAAACCAGGGGTGGGGTTGGGAAAGGGAGGGGTTGAGGAACGAAAACATGAGGGAATGGGATGGTCAAGTTGGGGGAGAGATAAGGTGGGAGAGCAAGAAAAGAGATATCTTGATAGAGGGAGCCATTATCGGGTTAGTGAGAAACCAGGCACTAGGGAAATTCCCAAGAATTCACAAGGATTCCAGCTAAGATCCTTAGCAATAGTGGAGAGGGTGCCTCAACTGACCCCACCTGTAATCAGATTGATGACTCTCCTAATTGTCATTGTGGAACCTTCACCCAGTAAATAACCGAAGCAGATGCAATCCACAACCAAGTACCTGGCCAACCTATGAGAGTCCATTCAAAGAGAAGGAGGAGGGATCATATAAGTATCAACATTATGATGTGGGAACCTACAGAAACAGTTGACCCAACGTTACAGGAACTCACAGACTCTAAACCAACAGCTGGGGATCTTGCATGTGACCAAACCAGGCCCTCTGCCTGTGGGCAATAGTTTTGTAGCCTGGTCTGTTTGTGAGACCTCTGGCATTTGGACCAGGGTTTATACTTAGTGCAATGGCTGGCTTTTTGAAGTCCATTCCATATGGCGGGATGCCTCGCTCAGTCTTGATGTGGGGAGTAGGTGGCTTAATTCTGCCTCAGCTGAATGTGCCAGACTTTGTTGACTCGCCATGGGAGGCCTTATCCTTTCTGAGAAGTGGATGAGGAGTTTCACGGAGGAGAAGAGGGAGTGGAAACTGTGGTTGGTGTGTAAAAATGAACAAAAAATAAAATATAATATGAAAAAGAAACCAAAGACTTCAAAAGCATTGAAATAGTATAAAAAAGATTCATGAATAAATTTGGAAATGGTGCCCTGCTGTGTGAAGACAAGCCATCTTTTGCATCAATAGAAATGACCAAGAAATTAAAATAAGTTAAATGTAATGGAAACCAGGAACTCACAACAATTTTTTACTTGATCACTTTTAGAGGATTCTATGAAACCAAATCATTACTCTAAACAATGGAAAATAAAGGAACTGTACATGTGTTGCCTTTGCACTAAAAACTATAGCTAAGGTTGTTTAAAGGCTTTCCTTTCCTCCATGGATGTATCCCAGCTTGCAAATTAAGATGTATTTATATATTAGAGAATATATATGTGATGTGGGATGCCCTTTTTTAATGTGTTGCTTCATTGGTTTGTGAATAAAGGTGCTTTTGCCTATGGCAGGGCAGAATAAAGCCAGTCAGGAAATCTGAACAGAGATATAGGGAGATGTTGTAAAAGGTCACTTGTTCAAGAGTCAGGGAGATCCCATGTAGCTGCCAAAGGAGACAGATGCCCTGGAACCTTTACCAGTAGACCATAGCCTCATGGTGAAAATAGAAATGGGTTAATTTAAGATGTAAGAGTTAGTTGGTAAAAATTCAGAGCTAATAGGCCAAACGGTGTTGTAATTAATATAACTTCTGTGTGATTATTTGGATCTGAGCAGCCAGGAAACAAAACAGCACTCTCAGACTACAAATGGCTCCCAGCATGGGACAACTACATCCACATAAAAACTGAGAGAGCTTCAGAAGAAATTCTAAACACAAAAGAACAGGGTTAACTACAGCTTCTTGGTAGCCACATTTTTTCAAATAGACTAGGCTGGTGGCAAGCAGAAGCATGATTTCTTTAAGAAAAGTCTTCCTGACTCAGTGTTGTAGCAAAAAATTGCATGGCTTCCTCTCTGACTCTTTTGGGAGGTCCTGCACTTAAATGGGGTCTGTGAGCAGCATGCTGCAAATTGCTTAATGGTGCGACATAGACCGCTGGGTCCCTGGAGCTGGGGCAGTGTACACAGCTCACAGAGGCAGTTGAACATGACTCTGCCGTGTTGGATTGCACAGAACAAACATTGGTTCAAGCCATGCCTGCTTAGTATTTAAAAAAAGTACTCTTGGTCAAAAAATGATTACAGATATGGAATAAAGACAGATTCTAAGGATATGTTGCTTTGGAAAAGAGGTTTTCTTTTTGCTTCCACAGAGGATGAAAACCTGTGGAATCCTTCCACACTAATGTGATTTGATCAAAAAAGACCCCCTAAAGTGATGGCCCAGGTGGTCCAACATCCACAACAGCTTCAGGACTGATGGCTGAGATGGACCAACCACACAGGATTCCCCATGAAAGACCTGATTAACAGCATCCCAAATCAGCAAACAGTAGTCTTAAAAAACTATGCCCAAAATACCAAATATTATTTATAAATTATTGTTTTTACTTAAAAGGATTGTTTGTAAGTAATTAATGATCATGGTCAATTTTTATAACAAAAATAAAGAGGATATAATAGAGAGATAAATATATTGGTATGGATCTTGGTCTATTAATACAAATTTAAGGTCGATGTTGTTACATTGTATGTATGTATTTCTGCTCTTATTTAAGGTATTGTGTTTGTGCAGCTCATTTAAAATGTAGTGTATAGTTAAAATACAGATTAATAGTCATTTATAATAGTCAAACTTATAGTCATGTTAGTTAGGTTTTCTAGATGTACAGAGATATATTTCAGATGGATAGGTATTCTTAAATCCTTTCAAACACCCACAGAATGGCATTTTAAATGTTTTTAAAAACTTAGACTTTTTTCAACAGTGAGACATGTCTGCTTCTTGCAGCACCAATTACTTCAGAGAGGTTAATGGACACTGAAAAAAATTCATTTTAAAATTTGCCTTCAGTGTGACAAGGCTAACCATTTGGGCAAGAAACTCCTCTTGCCTGGACTGCTTATACACATATGTCTATGTATGTAGCAACAGTTAATGCAAAAAGAGGCCATGAATTTGGAAAATATCAAGAGGAGGATGTAGGAACTCTAGAGGGATGAAACAGAAGGGAGAAATGATAGAATTGTGTTATAATCTTAAAAAATAGCCGGGTGGTGGTGGCACACACCTTTAATCACAGCACTCAGGAGTAGGAGGCAGGCAGATCTCTGTGAGTTCGAGGCTAGCCTAGTCTACAAGAGCTAGTTCTGGGACAGGCACCAAAGCTACAGAGAAACCTTGTCTCAAAAAAAAACAAATAAATAAATAAATAAAAGAAATGATTGCTTACAGATTCCTCTTCAAGCTACTAAGTAAAACCTAAATACAGGAGGCAACTGTCTATGGCAGAGACTATCACAGTGGGAGAAGACGGGGCAGTCCTGTCTTCTGATGGACACTTGGGACACCATCTGAGATGCTGTATTGCTGAAAGGGTAGAGTAAATATGATCACACTTCTCTATCTGAGAACCAAGTCAAAAAACACACAAGAGTGACAGTCATTATTCTCAAAAGTATTTCAGTCAGAAATACTCAAAGTAGAAAAGTTTACAAGACAAATAATATAGTTTGCTTGTTTTTCCCCAATGAGTCAATTGTAAGAATAAACATATAAAAGGAAGAATAACCTGTGAGATGTTTTGAAGTCCACCTGTCAACAAAATGTCACATGTACACCCTATTTGGATCATGATTCATATAGAATCTCCACAAACAATATATTAATAAGCAAAACCTAGGGAAAGCACATTGATTACCTGATGGTATGGAGGAAGTTTTGTTTGTCTATTGTTTCATTTAGAATGAGCACAGCACTATGACTACATTCTTTCAAAGGGATGCTGTTTGGGGGACACATAATCAAACAGGGATGGAGTGGTATATTTGGAATTTGTTTCTAAATGCTTGCAGGTATGAGGGTAAAAAGCACAGAATAGAATGAATGGAAGCGCCTGTAAGCTATGTGTTAATGGGGTGGCACACCATTCTCTATGCTGGAAATTACCCATGCAAAGCTTTCCACCAACACCAATGAAAGCCGTGTGCTGTGATGCATGTCTGTAATCCTAGAACTCAGGAAGAATTCCCAAAGCAGGGGAAAGGAGACTTAAGACCAGCTTGAGCTGCACAGCAAAGCATCACTCATCTCTTCCCTCCAAAACAGAGCTGCATGTGATTCCCAGATCTGCTATGGATTTCTTCAAATGAGGCACTGACACATGCTAAGCCCCCAGTTTCTTGTATGAGAGGGATATAATCACAAGTCTGTTGTTTGGCTTAACACTTCTGCTTTTGAATCTTCATAATGATCCGTTGAAAAAAGCAAAAGGTTTCAAAATCTAAAGAGATGCTCTTTTAAATGTCTGTCAATTTTTGGTATTAGAAAAGTGCTCAGATTCTCTGGGCCTCATATTCTTCCACATTAATTAGCAATGTGTCATCTCCTTGGGAATTCTGTGAAGTTTCCCTTTGTATTTTGATGCCATTTTGAATTCTAGTTGGTCATAATTATTCATCCTCCTGATAGACTTACTTGGATTACTATAATACTGTCTTCCTAGAATTATTATTTAATTATTTTGTATGGCAAGCATCTAGACACCAAAAATAAATTTTTCCCATATTATCCACTCCTAAAAGGCATATATCCCAGGATCAGAAATCAATAAATGTTGATGAATTAAATTCCACAAATTGATTGCATGGTACCTCCAAAGACTGATTTGTAAATTTTTAGGAATTCCTAAGATACTAAAATCTCCTAAATTTACTGTCCCTGAGTGTGTTGCCATGTGTTATGTAAATATTATATGTAAGATCTCCAAAAAATCTCATAACTATTTCCTATTAAACCCATAAATGTAATAGAAAGCAAAGTAGGGTCTGACCAACTTAAAAAACATGGTGAGTGGGTGATTTATTGCTGTGAGTTAAGCAATTATAACTTAGCTTCAGGATTTCAGTTGGTATGTATGAGAAATATGTGGGACTCTAATCAGCAAAAAATTGTTTTCACCGTAGTTTCAGTCTGACACCCTCCCACCCCCAAGATTACAGGGAGCTATGAAGAACCACCTAGCACATGCTAGTGTGCCAATGATGAGCAATGAAAGAGAGTGACAGATTTTTATATAGGTGACAATCACCTGTATTAACTATGCCAAGGCTAACTAACCTGTGCAAGTAGTTGTGTTACTTTTTCAACAATGCAGGCTTTAAATTATCTGCAAAATAATAAAAAAGAGACACAAATAAACCTGAAAAGACAATGGATTTACTATACATCTGTGTGGGACAACGAACATTTAGAATTGAAGTCTAGTTTAAAATATTCCCACTCAAGACAGAAACTCACCTGTAGCATCATGGTGGCAGCATGGTCTTGAGTTCTGGGAATTGGAAGGCCCTTTTCTCATAAAACCTAGAGAAAGCCACAAGCAGTTCAATTAGAATGTGCAACCGTGGTCATCTGTTATCTACAGATCAGTGAAATGGCTCGGCTGGGCCCTGGGGAGCTTCATTGTGCACACTTCCCAGATTATTCCCTCAAGTCTCTCCAAAGCTATTAATTGTACAAATCACTGTAGTGAAACTCCCCCTCCAGTGCTCTCTCCACTTTAGCGAGCAAACACTAGAGTGCAGTGCAGAGTAGAAGGACTCTCCTTAATTAAAAAGAAGTTCATGATATGCAATTTCAAAGTCCATCAAGCATAGTCCTATAAAAAGGACAGGTCCATCAGAACTATGTCCAAGGACAATAAAATTAATTGAAGTTTAGTTTTTGCCTCTGATTGTAAGATATTTTAAAGGAGATCACCTCACCCCATCAATCGACTGTGATACTTTTGTCTTTACAAGAGGAGGGCAGATCCAAAGCCTTGAGATCTCTGCACAGTTGTGTGTTCCAGGCCACATTTGATGCCATAATTCACAACTTTACTGATATTCCCAGTTTCCATTAAATGCTTTACATATTGTGATATGGGGAATTTAATTCATGTCTTAGAAAAGTTAATGGTTAGCAAGGGATATGAAGCAAATTATATATCCCACAGTATTTATTTCTAATTATTTTATGCTTTGAAATGAAAGAGAGTGAGTAATCAATCCAAAGAGAACAAAATATAAATTCACTGTGGTCATAAATTCACTATGGAAAACTCCTAATGAAACTGATTTAAAGAAACTGAGAAAATAGGTGCATATATTCAGGAAAAACTTTAATCACTAGAGCATGCAGCAGTTTCATTACCCTTGGAAATAAAAACATATATGAGAAGCCATATCATGGTAAAGTTCTTCATCCATGAAATGATACTCATAGATCCTGTAACACATACACGAAAGGCCTAATACTGGGATGGAGCTTTCTGCAAAGTAGGGAGCATTAAAACCTGACAGCCAAGAAACTGATCATTTTTGCTAATGATCAAAAATAGAATAATGTCACATCCAGCACAGAACAAAGTAAATAGCCCATAATAAGCTATTACTGTTTTGAAGGAAGATATCTTACCAAATGTACTGGTTTAGACAAAATGAAATATGAAATAAACCAGAAGAATCTTATACTATCAGAACATAAATACACAAAATACTCACACACCTAACAACAATGGCTCTATGTCAAAGAAAGGCAGAAGGCATCTGGAAGAGTTCATAGTGGCAAAGCTGGCACTATTTCAACATAAGACTGAATGAAATAGTTCTGATTGTAGCCCAGAGTGAAGAACAAATATGTAAGCCCATACTGGCATAAATAGATAAGCAAATGATTGAATTGGTAAATAAACAAATGAAAGAGAAAAGTCAATACCTGTGGAAAAGAATTTTAAGTAATCCATGTAGTTACCCTCCAGGACAGGTGGCACAAGCTTCTTCTCTTCCTCCCTCAGTGTGGGTTGTGGACCAGGACTTCTTTCCAAAGAGTACAAAAATGAGAAGGCAACAGCAGTGGAAAAGTATGACAAACACTACCTAAGCCACAGGATCAACATTAATACCATTACGGTGTGTTCCCTTGCTGTGATGAAAACAAGAACAGAATTTTTCTTATGTGGTCTTTGTATCCCACAACACTGGTCAAATCTTGGAGGAAAAAAATCTATCAAATCCCAATTCAGAATCTACACAGTGCAGCCAAGGTATTGTTGGTCATGTATTATTAAACACAAGGGAAATCTGAGAAACCATCACTCTCCAGAGCTGCCTAAGGGACATACTCATTTGAGAGTTTGCACGGAATCCTAGAACAAAATAGCACATCAGGTTAAAAATTAAGAAATTTGAATAAAGTTGGAATTTTAGTTAACAATATTGTGTTAATATTGTTTTGTCCAATAAGAGCAAATGTATAGTATCAATAAATATGAAGGAAGAGGCACAGATTATATAAGAATTCTTCCTGCTATCGGCTCATTTGTTTCATAAATCTAAAACTTTTTATTTAAAAAACTGTTACTTTAAATGGGCCTCTTTTCTCTTTGTAGGTAGTACTTGGCATAGCAGTGTGTCCTCTACCTTAGGAGACAGATCAACCTGTTCCCTGATCAATGGAACCCCAGAAACTACAATATGAAGGCAGGCTGAAGATTTTTGTGTTTTCTCTCTCATCCTCTGGTTCACACGTGTCTTGTTGAAACAGAAAAAGTGCCTTACTACTTCCTGTACTCTGTATCCAATCAGGACAATGCTCTCAAACCACAAGTATTTGTCTCAAATTATGGCAATTATGACGTTTGCAGACTGTTCTGTGCCAGAGCACAGGGGAATTGATGCCATTGGGCACAATAGCGAAGGTGCAACGTTGGTCGTGCCAAGTGAAAGCAAACATTTCCACTGATCTCTACAAATAGATATTAAGGAAGAAACACTAACCAGGTCAGTGATACACATCAATAACTATGCTCAATTTCTTCCAAGGATACTGCATCTTAAGCTATCGCAGACTCCACACCTGGTAAACTTTAAATTAGTTGTTCTCTCAGAATAATCCAACTTCTGCTTAGGCCAAGCAGGCAAGTAAAATGGAGGTGTGGCTAATAATTCTGCCCCTTATTATTCAAAATCATGGCATTAAAAAATGAGAATCTTTTGATGCATTTGATTCTGGCTTACTGCTTTTGTAGGCAACAAGAAAACTTAGAAGTTTTCTTTAGCCTTTCCATAATGACCCTATCCCATGGGTCAAGGGTAAGTGAGGCATTTCTCCCGGGTGCCAAAAATTTTGTAATCCACTTCTACTTTCAGAATCTATTGAACTGACATCACAGAAGACCTGTGACCTGGATGGTGCACTGTGAATTACATCTGAGTTGACAGTATCACTTGGTCATGGATACAGTGGTATTCGCAATAACCAATGCTCAGAAATTTCTAATGAATATTCTTTCCCCGGTACTCAGACTTTAATATCTGAGAGATTTAGAATATAAACCTACAGTATTGTTGCAGGTTCTTCAAAAGAATCTGAATCATCAGTAAAGAGGCACTAGGCCTGAGAACATACTTAGTCCTGGATCCCTGGGGAACCTCCCTAAACATTTTCACTCACTGTACCATCTTAGTTTCCTAATATGTAATTCAAGAAATGTTTTTGTAGGATGCACACCTATTTTGTTCTTAGTGGCACCATGGTGTCTGTTTCCATACAGTCAGAGCCTCTGTAGAGGAAATTATCCTAATGACACTTCTGTCCCTGTTGGCCTTCCTAATAAATGTGCCTTATCTTTGCCAACTGGCCACTTGGCTTGAAATACTCTACTATCCCATCATTTCTACTAAGACCAAAGAATTCACATCAATTGTGCTATAACCCATACCTAGACACAGAGAGAATCAAATGGGCCTTTCTGAGGATGTGGGTTGTACTCTGTGAGTTAACACATCAAATCGGGACTTTCAGGAACTGGAATCACATTTGTGCATTTGCTGTGACCCTTTTAATGTTATTTCCATCCTCCTTGATATGAAGCCAATGGAGTCTACTCCACATATACTCCCCAAATATATCATATATATAGAGATATATAAGTTTTCAATTATTTTTCTCTTACACAATATTCTGTTCCTATCCACTGAAGTTCCAGGCTAATAAAACCAGACTAATTACCCAAATCCCACTTTGGAAGACCTTTTTCCTAAAACTGTTACCTATCATCAACTTTATCTTTTCATGCCCAGTCTGGAGAAGAAAATGACAGATTAACTAAAACCAAGAAAATATGACATTGAATAATTGTTAATTAGTAAATGGTAATTATTTTTAAAGATAATAAAGATTATAAACAGAGTACCAGTCAGAAAATCCAAAGACCCATAGTTTCTGACAAGAACAAAACTGACCTATAGAAACAGCACCCAAGTTCTGTAGAAACTTGCCTGAGGGTTTATATATGATATAGGAGTAGGTGGAGATTTAAGCAGTTAAGGAGACATATAAAGTTGTGTGTAGACCTGGAGAATAGATGCATAAGAGAGCATGTGTGGGGAAGCACACACCACGCGAATGATCAGTGTTGACATAAATGCTCTAATCCTTTGCAAACTATCACCTTTTCCCCTTATAAATGCTTCTGTTCTGTCCCACTTCCTCGGAAGTGTACCATCTCTGTGTAACTGTCTTCACTTCTGCTACTGTTCTTGTAACTCCGACCAGTTCCTTGCTCTGGAATATGATAGCCTGGAACCTATCAGGATGCTCAGAAAGCCCGGATACCCGCTGATACCACTACAACGCCAGTAAATCCATCAATTTGTAGTTTTGTGTGAACAGTGAAAATGGTTACAGGGTATTTTCTTTTCTCACACAAAAGTTACAGGTTAAGGAAATCTACTTCAACTTCCCACACAGAAGAGGAATATTCAGAGTAAAATGTATCCCTTTATTAGTACCTTAGGATTTGGAAGAGACTTTGGAAGGTGATTTTAACCTGAGAGCCTGTCTCTGTGAATCAATAATTTAATTTTTATCTAAAGTATTTTATAAACTAACTGTATCATTTCCTGGAATCATACACTTGCAAGGTCAGTCTTTTGCTATACAAGCCGGCATCATTTGAATTTTAAATATGAAGCTTTGCACTTAGAAAAAATTCAATAAGGAAAGAGTTGTTCAAATTGTAGGCACCTATGCCAAATGGTAAATAAAGTATGGATTAGGGCAAAGATTGCAAATAATACAAATAATGGTAAAATGCATATCTCTACACTTGGAAAGGAAGAAATAAAGCTAAGATAATGTCAGCTGTATAAGCCTTCTCAAAGAGGCCAACTGGAAATGCTTTCCAACATTGTGGGGAATTCTACAAAATCTCTTAGTAAAATGTAGCTTAATGTTTAGAAAAACTGATGTGTTTCTTACATGCTGTGTTTCTTCTGGGCCATTTGGATTTCATGAAAAGGTGCTGATAAATACAAAATATCATCACAATGACAAATATGTTTAAGAAGAAGAGAGATGAAAGGCAAAGTTATCGCTGCTGGCGACCAGGACAACGCTTCTGGGGAGCCACTGGCAGTGCCCGTCATGAGAGGTAAATGACCATTTCCTGAAACGCAGAGATCCCGTCTAAGGAATTGTATTACAAGCATAAAATGCTAAAAGTATGAAAAAATTTTAAGAATTTTTAGCCATAATGAAAACTTCATTAGTGTTATTTGTATAGCAAATTTCAGAATAAACTAAGAAGAAAAGCAAAATGAATGATGTAGATGTGAACTGGAAGAAAATGCAAAAATAACTTTTTATGAAGGTAAGGATTTGTAGTTCATGTTCTATTTTCATAAATCTGACACCTTTAATTTAGAATCCATGCTGCTTGTCACCGTAACCAATACTCTCTGAGCTAGTGACTTTTGGGTTCTTGTTCCCCAAATTTGAAAAGTAAAACTCACAGACCACAGATGATGACTTTCAAAGAGAAGTTATCTTTACATTCATAGTTGGGAACTTGAGAGGGATTGGTCTGAGCCCCAAAACAAGAGGGATCCCAGGAAATAGGGTTCCATGGAACTGCTAGTCTCCATTATCATGACTTATAGAAGAAGCTGGTGTGAGGCATCAGAAAGGGGTTGAACTCATCCCTCCAGCTGACCTGACAAAATGTTCAGGTATCTCCTCTCCAGCTCAGCCATGTAGACTGAGAAGGCCTTTAAGCAGAGATCCTCACTAGCAGGAGGAAACAGAACACGCCACTGATGTGCCTGACCACAGGAAGGACATTCCTCGAACTGCGGCTTCTGGGCCCCTGTCCTACCTGCCCAGTTTCTATCTTCTGTACTCGTCAGTGGGAGACACCAAGTTAAACAAGGATTTAATACAAAGAAAAATAAGTATTACTATTATGGCAGATTACGCTTTCCAGTAAGAGATAAAGGAAAGTCTCTTTAATGGCGCATGTCTGGCTGGAGTTAGCCAGAAGGACCAGCATTGAAGAGAAATCTTTACGGCATTTACCAGCATTGAAGAGAAATCTTTGAGCATTTACAGGTTTGCATTCTTCTCCTCATGTCCCCAAGTTACACTTTAAGCAATGAAACGTTTTACTGAACCATGTTTTGGTTATCGTGGACAAATGAGGAGTTTATAAGCTGAAAAACTGTCACAGTCATCTTGAAACAAGCCACAGCAGCTCCTTAGGGCACCTGTGAGCCAGTGTCATTCTCCCCACCTGGAAGAATTATGCTCTTCCCATAAGAGCAAAAGGTCTTAACAAGCAGCTGTTGGCCAGGGTCTTCTCTGGACAATGTCTCTGCTAGCCAGAGAGAGGCATGCTCCTTTTGATATGGGAATAGGCCTTACTGAGAAGCTCTCCTAGGGAACAAAATTTTAACAAAGACCTATTCTCAGTGAATCTAAATTCTGGTTATGTGTTAAGTTCAACTCTACCTTTAATTTGATGTTGGCTGTTGGCTTGCTGTATATTGCTTTTATTATGTTTAGATATGTTCCTTGTATCACTGATCTCTCCAAGACCTTTATTATGAAGGGTTTTTGGATTTTGTTGAATGCTTTTTAAGCATCTAATGAGATGATTATGTTGTTTTTTTTCCATATTCTTTATTTTTTTTCCGTTCAAAAAAAATTACATTTCCTCCCCTTCTCCCAGTACCCTCCTGCTCCCCCCCACCATCCTCACTCCCCCGCTTCCTTAAAAGAGGGCATGATGCCCTGCCCTGTGAGAAGTCCAAGGCTCTCCCCCCTCCATCCCGGCATAGGAAGGTGTATAACCAACAGAATACAAGAGATAGAAGAAAGAATCTCAGATTCTGAAGATACGATAGGGAAAAAAAAAACTCATTGATCAAAGAAAACAACAAATCCAAAAATTCTTAACACAAAACATCCAGGAAATCTGGGACACCATAAACAGACCAAACCTAAGATAAATAGGGGTAGAATAAAGAGAAGAAGTACAGCTCAAAGGCCCAGAAAATATATTCAACAAAATTATAGAAGAAAACTTTCCAAACCTAAACATGGATATGCCTATGAAGGTACAAGAAGCATACAGAACACCAAATAGACTGGATCAAAAACAATATCCACTCAATATATAATAATCAAAACACAAAACATACAGAATTAAGAAAGAATACTACGAGCTGCAAGGAAAAAGGTCAAGTAACATATGAAGGTAAACCTATTAGAATTACACCTGACTTCTCTATGGAAACCATGAAAGCCAGAAGGTCTTGGACAGATGTGCTGCAGACACTAAGAGACCATGGATGCAAGCCCAGACTACTATACCCAGCAAAGCTTTTATTCACCATGGATGGAGAAAACAAGATATTCCAGGATAAAAACAAATTTAAGCAATACTTAGCCACAAACCCAGCCTTACAGAAAGGACTAGAAGGAAAACCAAACTAAAGGAAGCAAACAACACCCATAATAACACAGTTATCTAACAACCCTCCACTAGCACAACTCAAAGAAGGGAAACACACAAGCTCTACAACCCTAAAAAAATAACCGCAGTTAATAACCACTGGTCATTAATATCACTTAATATCAATGGACTCAATTCACCTATAAAAAGACACAGGTGAAGAGAATGGATACGAAAACAGGATCCAACATTCTGTTGTTTACAAGAAACACACCTCAACCACAAAGACAGACATTATCTCAGAGTAAAGGGTTGGGAAAAGGTTTTTCAATCAAACAGCCCTAAGAAACAAGCAGGTGTGGCTACACTAATATCAAACAAAATCAACTTCAAACTAAAATCAATCAGAAGAGATGGAGATGGATACTTTATACTATTAACAGGAATAATCAATCAGGATGAAGCCTCAATCCTGAATATATTTGCCCCTAAAATAAAACCACCCACATATGTAAAAGAAACATTACTGGAACTCAAAGCACACATCAAACCCCGCACATTAATAGTAGGAGATTTCAACACTGCTCTCTCACCAATGGACAGGTCAACCAGACAGAAACTTAACAGAGAAATAAGAGAACTAACAGATGTAATGAATCAAAGGGACTTAATAGACATCTATAGAACATTCCACCCAAACAGGAAAGAATACACCTTCTTCGCAGCATCTCATGGAACTTTCTCGAAAATTGATCACATACTCTGTAACAAAGCAAACATCCACAGATACAAAGAAATTAGAGTAACCACCCGTGTCTTATCAGATCACCATGGAGTAAAGTTAGAATTTAACAACAATTCCACTCCGAGAAAGCCTACAAACTCATGGAAACTGAACAGTCAACTAATGAACCAGGCCTGGGTCAAGGAAGAAATAAAGAAAAAAATTAAAGTCTTCATGGAATTCAATGAAAATAAAGACACAACATATCCCAACCTATGGGACACTATGAAAGCAGTGCTAAGAGGAAAGTTCATAACATTTAGTGCCCACATAAAGAAAACGGAGAAAGCACACATTAGAGATTTAACAGCACACCTAAAAGCTCTAGAAAAAATGGAAGCAGACTCACCCAGGAGAAGTAGAAGACTGGAAATATTCAAACTGAGGGCTGAAATCAACAAAATAGAGACACAGAAAACAATTCAAAGAATCAATGAAACAAAGAGCTGGCTCCTTGAGAAAATCAACAAGATCGACAAACCCCTATCCAAACTAATCAAAAGGCAGAGAGAGAACACTCAAATTAACAATATCAGAAATGAAAAGGGGGACATAACAAGAGACACTGAGGAAATTAAGAGAATCATTAGGTCTTACTACAAAAGCCTGTATGCCACGAAATTGGAAAATGTAAAAGAAATGGACAGTTTTTTAGATAAATACCATATACCAATATTAAATCAAGACCAGGTGAACAATTTAAGTAGACCTATAAGTTGTGAGGAAATAGAAGCTGTCATCAAAAACCTCCCAACCAAAAAAAGCCCAGGACCAGATGGTTTTAATGCAGAATTCTACCAGAACTTCCAAGAAGAGCTAATACCTATACTCCTTAAGGTGTTTCACATAATAGAAACAGAAGGGTCATTGCCAAACTATTTTATGAAGCTACAGTTACCCTGATACCAAAACCACACAAAGATGCAACCAAGAAAGAGAATTACAGACCAATCTCACTCATGAACATCAACACAAAGATTCTCAATAAAATGCTGACAAACCGAATCCAAGAACACATCACAAAAATTATCCATTATGATCACGTAGGCTTCATCCCAGAGATGCAGGGCTAGTCCAACATACAAAAATCTATCAATGTAATCCATCATATAATTAAACTGAAAGAAGAAAACCATATGATCATTTCATTAGACGCTGAAAAAGCATTTGACAAATTTCAACACCCATTTATGATGAAGGTCTTGGAGAGATTAGGGATACAGGGATCATATCTAAATATAATAAAAGCAATATACAGCATGTCGGCATCTAACATCAAATAAAATGGAGAGAAACTCAAAGTGATTCCACTAAAATCAGTATCAAGACAAGGCTGTCCACTCTCTCCATATCTCTTCAGTATAGTGCTTGGAGTTTTAGCAATAGCTAAAAGACAACATATGGAGACCAGGGGGATTCGAATTGAAAAAGAATAAGTCAAACTTTCGTTATTTGCAAATGATATGATAATGTACATAAGTGACCACAAAAACTCTACCAAAGAACTCCTACAGCTAATAAATACCTTCAGTGATGTGGTAGGATACAAGATCAACTCAAAAAAATCAGTAGCCCTCCTATACACAAAGGATAAAGAAACAGAGAGGGAAATCAGAGAAACATCGCCTTTCATGATAGCCACAAATAGCATAAAGTATCTTGGGGTTACACTAACCAAGGAAGTGAAAGATCTATTTGACAAGAACTTTAAGGCCTTGAAGAAAGAAATTGAAGAGGATACCAGAAAATGGAAGGATCTCCCATGCTCCTGGATTGGTAGGATCAATATAGTAAAAATGGCAATTCTACCAAAGGCAATCTATAGCTTTAATGCAATCCCCATCAAAATCCCAACAAAATTCTTCATAGACCTTGAGAGAACAATAACTATCTTTATGGAAAAACAAAAAGCCCAGGATAGCCAAAGCAATCCTATACAATAACTTCGGGAGGCATTACCATCCCTGACTTCAAACTCTATTACAGAGCTACAGTAATGAAATCAGCTAGGTCTTGGCATAAAATATAATGTTTTTCTTTCGTTTTATTTATATGGTAGATTACATTGATAGATTTACATATGTTGAACCATTCCTGCATCTCTGGGATGAAGCCAACTTGATCATGGTAGATAATTTCTTAAATGTGTTCTTCAAAACAGTTTACATTTTATTGAATGGTTTTGCATCAAAGTTCATGAGGGAGATTGGTCTGTAATTCTCTTTCTTAGTTGCATCTTTCTGTAGTTTCGGTACCAGGGTAACTGTTGTAACATAAAAAGAGCTTGGCAATGTGCCTTCTTTTTCTATTGTGTGAAGTAATATGAGGAGTATTGGTATTAGCTCTTCTTTAAAATTCTGGTAGGATTCTGCTCTGAAATCACCTGGTCCTGGGCTTTTTTGGGGGGTGGGGAACTTTTGATGGATACTTCTATTTCCTTAGGGGTTACATGTTTAACCCCTAAGTTAAATTGTTTATTTGTTCTTGATTTAATTTTTGGTATGTGGTACCTATCCAGAAAATTGTCCTTTTCCTTTAAATTTTCCAATTTGTGGAGTACAGGTTTTTGAAATATGACCTGATTATTTCTGGATTTCCTCAGTATCTGTTGCTATGTCCCCCTTTTCATTTCTGATTTTGTTAATTTGCATTATTCCCTCTCTGCCTTTTGGTTAGGTTGGATAAGCTTTTGTCTATCTTGTTGATTTTCTCAAAGAACCAACTCTTTGTCTCATAGATTATTTGTATTGTTTTATTTGCTTCTATTTTATTGATTTCATTCCTCAATTTAATTATTTCCTGGCATCTACTACTCCTGGGTATTTTGATTCTTTTTGATATAGAGTTTTCAGATGTGCTATTAAGTCTCTTGTGTGAGATTTCTCCAAGTTCTTTATGTAGGCACTTAGTCCTATGAACTTTCCTCTTAACATTGCTTTCAAAGTGTTCCCCAAGTTTGGGTATGTTGTACATTCATTTTCATTGAACTCTAGGAAGTCTTTAATTTCTTAATTTACTTATTTCTTGACCCAGGGAAGATTCAGTGGAGCACTCTTCAATTTCCATGAGTTTGTAAGATTTCTGCAATTAATGTTATTGTTAAATTCTAACTTTAAGCCACGGTGATCCAATAAGATACAGGTGGTTATTCCAATGTTTTTGTATCTGTTGAGGTTTGCTTTGTGACTGAGTATGTGGTCAGTTTTAGAGAAGGTTCCATGAGGTGTTGAGAAGAAAGTATATTCTTTTGTGTTTGGGAGAAGTGTTCTGTAAATGTCTGTTAAGTCCATTTAAGTCATGACATCTTTTAATTCTTTTATTTCTCTGTTAAGTTTCTGTCCTGCAGAACTGCCCATTGGTGAGAGTGGGGTACTGAAGTCTCCCCTATTAGTGTGTGGGGTTTGAGGTGCAATTTAAGCTTAAATAATGTTTCTTTTACATGTTCTTGGATAGGTAGGATCAACATAGTAAAAAAAAAAAAAGGCAATCCTACCAAAAGCAATCTACAGATTCAATGCAATCCCCATCAAAATCCCAGCAAAATTCTTCACAGACCTTGAAGGAACCATACTTAAATTCATATGGAAAAACAAAAAACCCAGGATAGCTAGAACAATACTTTAAAATAAAGGAATTTCGGAAGTCATTGACATCCCTGACATCAAGTTCTATTATAGAGCTACAATACTAAAAAACTTCTTGATATTAGCATAAAAACAGACAGGTGAACCAATGGAATTGAATCAAAGACCGTGATATTAATCCACACATCTATGAACACCTGATTTTTGACAAAGAAGCTAAAATTATACAATGGTAAATAGAAAGCATCTTCAACAAATGATGCTAGCATAATTGGATGTCAGAATGTAGACGAATGCAAATAGACCCATATCTATCACCATGCACAAAACTTAAGTCGAAATGTCTCAAAGAACTCAACATAACTCCAGCCACACTGAAACTCTTTGAAGATAATGTGGGAAGTAGCCTTGAATGTGTGGCCACAGGAGATCAGTTTCTAAACATAATACCAGTAGCACAGACACTGAGCACAACAATTAAGTTCAACTTTGCTTTTCTAATATGCCAATTGTTTTCTAAGGGTATTGTTCAGTGTGTTGCTTACTTGGAGTTGTCTAAGTGTGGTAGTTTGAATGTATTTGGCTCCCATAAACTCATAGTGAGTGGCACTATTAAGAGATGTGACCTTGTTGGAGGAACTGTGTGGTCTTGTTGGAGGAGGCTTGCTGACACACTCCTTTAATCCAGACCTTGAGGCTGAAGGGCACCTTTAAGCTGGGCCACACCTTCTGTTGGAAGTGTGTCACTGTGAGGGTGGACTTTGAGGTCTTTCTCTCAAGCTTCACTCAGCATGAGAGTCACTTGACTTCCTGTTGCCTCTGAATCAAGACATAAGGACTCTCAGCTCCAGCACCCCATCTGCCCGCACACCGCCATGCTCTATGCCATGATGACGATTGACTGAGCCTCTGAAACTATAAGTGATCCACCCCAATAAAATGCTTTCTTTATAAGAATTGCTGTGGTCATGGTGTCTCCTCACAGCAATAGAAATCCTAAGACACTTAGGTAATGATGCTTCAGCTGAATTGTCCTGTGTAATTTGATATTATTAAATCTTTTATCAAGCTATCTAAGTCTTTTATGACATGATTCTACCCTTTTTTCTGCATCATTGCTTGGTGATCTTGTTTGGGATAAACCTATTGATGAATGACTTCAAGTTTAGAGTTTCAAAATACAATTTGTACACCAGCACACATCACACGGGGGTGTATCTAGTTGTAAGCCAGGAGCTTACATTTAAATAATGTTACAGGTTAATGCATGTGTGACAGCCATCTGAAGGCAAATGGTTTGGGCAAATAATAATAATAATAAATTCTGAATTAAAGAAATTTATCTTTTAAATCCCTATCAGGGACTAATGAGGTGGTTCTGCAAGTAAATACATTTACCAAACAAACCTGATGACCTGAGTTCAGTCCCCAGTTGCTCCACCAATTGGAAGGAGTGAATCAACTCCATGAAGGTGTCCTCTGACCTCCATACTCCTGCTGTCATGAGTAGGCACAACACACACACACACACCATATACATATAATATTAACTAAATGTTTAAAATCCATATTTATCAAGCAAAACTAAACTAACTGCTTAAATCTTGGGCATTATATCTTTCTCTCTTCCTACCCCATTCTTCATGACTCCTTTGTATTGGGAATTCTGAACACTTTTTTAAACACAAAATGTAATGATGGGTTTAACATTTCCCCTTCTGCCCTTCATTTTGTGCTTGTCAATATCCAGAGTCATTAGAGTCATTCATCAAAACAGATAGATAATGATAGATAGATATATAGATACATACAATACACACACATACCTGTATGCATATATGTATAATACACACATACATTTATATATAATAAATAGATATACACATTTACATACATATGTGTGTATATGTTCATATAGTTATATTTTCAAAGTATAGTCACCCATACCTGTAAACCAAGCACTCCAGAGGCAGATACAGGAAACTCACAGGTTCAAAGCCAGCATGAGCTACAGAGCAGCCTTCAGGCTGGGCTGTTCTTCAAAGTGTGAGTGTTTCTCAAAAAGAAGAAAAAAACTTGAAAGTGTACTTTGTCTGTGAAAGTGAAAGCACGGCTGGCAAGCCTGGCAGCACACACCTATCTTTAAACCTCTATCTAATCTTAAATTTGCTTGTCTGTGTTTTCACCAATTCCCACCCACCATTCTTGGAACTAAAAGTGCTAAAAATGGGCTTTTTCAAGACAGTCCTATTATCTTGTGTCAGGAAGGACAGAGAGTCTTCATCCATGCACTTAACCTCCTGCTGGCTTTCAGAATACTTTGTGTCTTCACTAATTACAGACATCTGCATAGCACTCTGCCTGTGGCAATTAGACACAAATTGAGGCAATTTGATAAAACACAAGTGTTAAAATTTCATTTACCTTTTCAAGGCTTTTCCTTCACTATAATTGTAATTCACTCCAGTGCATGCCAAGGAGTCATATGAATGCTTCATCTACTTGTGGGAAATTCTGGGTTGAAAGTGTTTTGCCAATGGCTCCTTCATGCTGTTTCTTATCTTTCCATTTATTTACAAAAAAACCCCATCTCCTGAGATTAGTACTTGAGTCCTTCCTTCCCATCAGCAAAAGTTGTTATTTAAAGGTTTCCTTTAGAATTCTTTAAAGTTCAGCTTGTGGTTGTGGAAGGAGATCATTTAAATTTCTAGATATAATTTTTAATGAAAATGTGGATATTACTGTCATTACAAATGTCATGTGTTGTGTTCACTGAGCACTTGGAGAAGAGAATAACAGAATGCTCTTTTTAGTGAGAGTAAGCAGATATACAATGTCCTTAACGTGACATAAACTCTTTAGTTGGCTTCCTGATAGTACTTCCCTGAAGAACCTTTCTGATTCAGAATCTTCAGAGATTGTCACCATGAGCCACTTAAGACTCAAAGTTTCACATAAAATGTTTGAATCAATCAATATTTTATTGACCACTGAAAATTTTCTCTTTTAGGTTTCTTTCCAGTTTCCCACATTCTCCTTTAAGGTAATGTCAACCTTCTTACATTTCTTCCAAACTTTCTACAAACAATTAGGATAACCTTTGAATATGGCTTTCTGCCCTGATGGAACTAGGGCTGTGTTTCTTTGGTGGGACTTTTACTGGGTATTGAATAACCAGTTAATACACAAGGCATTCACAGCTGCTGGGGAGAGCTGATACTATACATACACCCTTCTGGGAATGGCTCTAATCCTGAACTTGGTGTAACAAACAGCAACTGCCCTCAATCCTACAAATGTCTACTGCCCACAGTGGAACTCAGGTATATAACCGACCTTTCCTTTACAGCCTCTGATGTCTGACTGACTCCCTTCCTTTTTCTTTCCTCCATTATTTCCTTCTAAATTCCCCTCAGTAAATTCTCAACCCTTGAATGGCCAGTGAGTCATGCTCTGGTCCCTTCACATCCACCATTTCCTGTGAGTCAACCCCTGGTGCCCATCACATCCACCATTTCCAGTGAGTCACATGCACCATTTCCAGTGAGTCACCCCCTGGTGCCCATCACATCCACCTTTTCCAGTGAGTCACCCCCTGGTCCCTATCACATCCACCATTTCCAGTGAGCCACACCCTTGTCTCCTTCGCATCCACCATTTCCAGTGAGTCACCCCCTGGTGCCCATCACATCCACCATTTCCAGTGAGTCACCCCCTGGTCCCCATCACATCCACCATTTCCAGTGAGTCACCCCCTGGTCCCTATCACATCCACCATTTCCAGTGAGCCAACCCCTGGTCTCCTTCACATCCACCATTTCCAGTGAGCCAACCCCTGGTCTCCTTCACATCCACCATTTCCAGTGAGTCACCCCTGGTATCCGTCACATCCACCATTTCCAGTGAGTCACCCCCAGATCTCCTTCACATCCACCATTTCCAGTGAGTCACCCCCTGGTCCCATCACAACAACCATTTCCAGTGAGTCACACCCTGGTGTAACATGAAGGGCCTGCTTTGTTGGGGTTTCTGTCCTGCCCAGTCCCCCAGCCATTTAGTCCCAGAGAAAATCACACAGAGGTCTGCATTAGGTTATAAACTGATTGGCCCATTAGCTCAGGCTAAGTTTTAGTTCTTATAAGTTATATCAACCCATTATTCTTATCTATGTTAGCCACATGGCTCAGTACCTTTTCCAGCGGCGCAGGTCACATCCTGCTTCTTCAGTGGTCTGGGCAGGAGTGCTGAGAGAGCTTCCTGCTTCCCAGAATTCTCCTATTCTCCTTGCTCCGCCTCTACTTCCCGTCTGGTTGTCCCACCTATACATCCTGGCTAATGGCCAATCAGCGTTTATTTAAATCATGATTGCTGGAATACAGACAATTCTCCCGCACCACCCTGGTCTCCGTCACATCCACCATTTCCAGTGAGTCACCCTCTGGTCTACTTCACATCCACCATTTCCAGTGAGTCACCCCCTGGTCTCCTTCACATCCACCATTTCCAGTGAGCCAATCCCTGGTCTCCTTCACATCCACCATTTCCAGTGAGTCACATGTGCCATTTCCAGTGAGTCACCCCCTGGTATCTGTCACATCCACCATTTCCAGTGAGTCACCCTGGATCTCCATCATATCCACCATTTCATTAAAAGTGCTGAAAACTTTCAATGAAATGGAAAAGCAGGGTTTGGATATTCTTGTACAATTTTTATATTTTTAAAGAATCAGTTAAAAATCAAGTTATATTTTAATGAAATTAAGTAAATGGAGATCCAGATATCAACGTGAGTGTTATGGTTGTGTTAAATTTAAAAACTAGGCCACTAGTTTCTGGCTATTACCTTCAGTGACTCACAGAGAGTGATACTACTTCCAAGTATCAGTTCAGTTCTACCCTTAGATGTCCTGAGGGACCCTGGTTGCGTTATTTAATTTCTCTGTGCCTTAAGTTCATTGCATATTAAGTGGAGGTTGTGTCACACGGGTTGCTGTGGGGGTTTAATGAGCTGACACATGCACAAAACTTAGCCCATTGGATTAGAACTTCACAGCTCTTAATAGGTGTGAAATGCTGGCCTCAGCATGTGAACTAAATCAACATAGATTATGCATTCATGCTTATGAAATAGCGCAGTTAAATAGCAAGCACAAAAATGATAACAGTCTGCTCGTGGCCTCTGTCATTTGAAGCTCCTGCTAGCATCTGAGAACGTTTCCTCTTGCAAGTCTGAAATTTAGTTTGGCAGATACTGTCTACTCTAAATGAAACCTTATTTTGTCCTAAATGAAACCTTGACTGCTTCTCTGCCTATAGTTGCCAATCAACACTTTTTGACCTTATTCATAGTTTCTCAACTTGTTAACAGAGAAATTAAGCTTATGTTGTGTTAGTCCCTAGGAAAGTCTTCTAGAACTTCATAACTGATTTTTTCTAAACTTTCCCCTATGTCACCTCCTCTCCTTATTGATTTTATAGCTCATGTCCTGCAATTCCAGTAATAACAAGATAAAAATTAAATTTATGGACCCTGTGTTGCTTCTACAGCTTAACTGAACATTCACTATTATTCAAAACCTCAACCTAGAGCAGCATAAGCCCAATATTTAAAATGCTTTCACAGAAATACTGTGAGGTTAAAGCACCTTGAAATATTAAAATAAAAATTAAGAAGCAATGTAAAACACTAGTGGCTTCTGACGAGATTAAAATGGTACCTTCAGCCTTAAATGTTAATTCAATAATTTATACTTCTACTTTCTAAACAGACTAATAATATCTTTGTTGCTCTCAGCAAAGAACTCATAAATACATCTTACTACAGAGCTCAGAGTTTCTTAGGAGTGACTCGGGGTGAGAACAGGTGATGAGGTGGGTTTCTGGACTTCCCATGAAGCCCTCTGTCCAACAACCAAAGCTCAACTACTGTACAAAGATTTCCTTGCTGCCCAAGTA